>JAHDVE020011393.1:0-16865 GCA_022606495.2 Halesus radiatus | reverse complement strand
AACTCTGTCTCAGGACACATTCCTTGCTCCATTCACATTACCGCAGGGGTAGGGTTTTTTTTTGGGTCCATCTATCTGGGTCCAGTGACTCTACAATGAAAAATAAGACCTGTATGACATTTGAAACAATCTTAGTTTTGTCAAGATTACGTTTTTTAATTGATATATAAGCTTCAAAATCCTGCATTTTTTTACATGGCTTTCGCTGTTACAGCAATATAGCTTTCCTGCGACCATATATACAATAAGCACAATACTAAAACGGTTAATAATGTATTAGGAGTAATGAAAATCATAATAATAGTACAAAGATCTTTTACTAAATTAAATATTAAAAGTTATGATAGAATACTTCAAACACTTAATTTGATTTTTAAATTGTTCATATTTCATGTGTTCTGTTAGTTTGAATAACAATATATTGTACTATCTTTCACCTGGATAATAATAATGATGTTGAGCCGTCGTGGTTCTCAACACTGGGATCAATATTAGTCGCATTGTTTTAAATCTGTTGCTAATTGAATCTAATGGGTGAAGTGTTATTTGTAGATATATTGTCTTATACAATCTCCGCATTGGAAGGCTATTGGCATAATAGAGATAAAACAATTTATTTACGAGGGTTGTCCGTAAAATAAGTTTTCCACGGACGCGCGGATCGCTGTTACGTGCAATCCGGCAACACTGGATCGTAGCTTGGTCTTCCCCCTCCACATCCCCACCCGGCCGAACTCGCTGCGACGCTCAGTGTCGGTTTGGCAGCCGTAAAGAATGGAGCTCCCGATCGTATCTCCCGCGACGTGTGAAGTACGCTCCATGATTCGTTTTTTGTCTGCCAAAGGCCACCCGGCGACGGAAATTCATTCTCAACTGACACAAGTGTATGGAGAAAGGTGCATGAGTGTTCAAATGGTGCGCAAGTGGTGCAAACAATTCAAAGAAGGTCGCACAGACCTCCATGACGAACAGCGGTCCGGACGGCCATCGGTCAGTGACGAAACGATTGCGAAAGTGGAAGCGGTAATGCTGACAGATCGAACACTGACGGTTCGGGAACTTAGCGAGATGATCCCAGATGTCGGCAAGGTGTATGCTGACGAATGGAATCCATTTTCATCAGGTCGACGCTCGTCCGCATACAGCCCGCGTCACCACCGTGCTCATTGAGAAATTCAGATGGGAGATCGTCCTACACCCACCATACAGTCCGGACTTGGCCCCGAATGACTATCATCTCTGCCCTGATTTGAAGAAACACCTCGGTGGAACGCATTTTGCAAAGGAAGAGGAGCTGAAAGAAGACGTTCTGAGCTACCCTCACGGCCTGGCGAGAGACTTCTATGACCAGGGAATCAAAAATATGGTGACCCGGATGAAAAAGTGCATCAAAGTCAACCGGGACTATGTAGAAAAATAGCTGAAAGTCTAAGCTTTTCAATGATGTATTGCTCGTTGTAAATAAAATGGTTTTCATTGTGAAAAAAAAATAGGGAAACTTATTTTACGGACCACCTTCGTATTATATCTGCAGTTATATTTTAGCATTGTTGCGAATATAGACCGGTCAGTGGCTGAGTTGGCATCGCGTCTGGGTCCCATCCAGACGTCGTGAGTTCAATTCCTCGGCTGGCTAAGTCCTGCATCACAACACAAATTACATCTTCCGCTTACGGGTAGTAGGAGATTTTCAAATATTCTCAGATTATTCGTAACTCGGGAATATTTATTAGTAATTTTGTAGTTGCCCAGTTAGATAGTTGAACCCAGTTGAACCAAGATAAATATAAGTCTTCTTTTTTTGTATGTATTATTCAGCCCCTTTCTCTTCTCCTGAACCAAACAAACTATATTAAATAATCAATTGCTTATTACCTCGAAGTATCCATTCAGGCTATTATTAAATAGTATTATTTGTTTGCTTGCAGTGTTAGCAGTTGCAGATGACATCGGTGGACACTGACCAGAGGAGATAGACGCACTCGTTAGTTTACGAAGCGGCGAGAGCTGACACTGTGAATGCATTTATTTATATTTAATTGTAGCACATAATAAATCAGACAAGATGCTCTACGTATTTCACGTGGATACGGGCACCATGATGACCTTTGACATCAATTTAGCTCTGGAGAGGTAATTATTATTCATTTTACTATTAATTGTTATTGTGTTTAATTCGTAGAACTCCATAAATTATATATTTTTTTAATTTTAAGCTTCCTAACAAGCCCTCCGTTGATATGCTTGGTGACTGTAAGTGACCGATTCAGGTATGGGGGCTCCATCGAAGCCAGAGTAAATTTAGCCTCTCAGAAGCTGGGCGTACTGTATTATAGCCCGCAGTTATTGCAGATAGTACACAACTACAAATTGCTAGTGCGTCCCACTATAAAATTTGGCAGCCATCTCTGGTCAGGAGCCCCAAAATATCTGAAACAGACCCTTGACTCAGTGCAGAAAAGGACGGTCCGTGTGATGGATTTGTCTATCTTAACAAATGGATTACAATCGTTGGAGTACAGACATCATATCACAGTGGGAATGTTGTCCTTGTTTTACCGGTATTTCAATGAAAGATGCTCTGAGGAACTAGAGTCATTTATCCCACAGTCACAGTCGGAAAACACGCCAAATGCGCGCCCAACATTTATACACGGTTGACATTTGACACATGACAACGGGTCATTTCTATGACTCGTTCTTGTGTTCAACAACTTGGCTGTTGAATGATTTGCCGGTCTCTTTGTTTCCTCCCTCCTACCACATGGGTCCCTTCAAGACCCAGGTTCACTCCTTCCTATCCTTTAAAAGACCCTCCACACATCATTCCCAAATATGACATAGGCCTTTGAGAGAAATTATTTAACTCGTGGCCTCCTGTGTGGAGTCGTGTAAAAAAAGTAAATCAAATTTAATAATGTTATTTTTAAGCTCTGCAATTATTTTGTTTTTGTTTTTTTTTGTTATAGCTGTGTTATCGTATTCAAACCTAATTTCAAACTGTGGTTAGGCCACATTGAGGCCACTTACTTATATGATTTTGCTTACCCCCACCCAATTTTTATTTTTATGTTTGAAATAATTTATTAATATTTTCAGTAAAAAACGATTTACTCATAAAGTAATTGTGATAATTAAAATTCTTTATTCCGTGAGGTGCTTACAGTTGAAATCTGTTCCCCGCTTTTAATGATGGCATGTTTTTATTAATTGTTTTATAATGACGTAAATGCTATTTAAGTCAATGAATTTAAATGGGTGTTGTAAATCCCTGAATTATTCGAAGGAATTATATTATTTTGATTTGGAATGTCATACAAATAAGCATGAAAATTTTGGCCCACCTGTGAGTAATTTCATAATACAACTCCCTATTGAATTCCGTTGCCTCACTTCGAAAGACTAGCACGCTTCGCTCCAAAATAACACAACGCGCCAAGTTGACCCCAAATCGCGTGATGTAATTTAGTCATATAGATATGAAACCAGAGAGGCACACGTCACGAGTTTGAAGTTGAAACTTAAGAACCCAACTCCACGTACCGCGCCATACGCAAAGCCATTGTTGAGTGTATAGTTTTTGACAAAACTGCTGTTGTAACTTGAATACATTCACATGTCACAAACTCATACATCGCCATACAACAACGGCTAGGAGAAAATTTAGTTTTTTGAAAATGCTCGCTCTAAACAATCATGTATATTTCTTTAAGTATTCAGATAGCTGATTAAATTGTCAAGAATAAAGTCCGAAATAGTCACTATCTCTTAACTGTCTCAACTTTGCCTTTAAAAAATGATCTCGATAAAGTTAGCCACTCTGTTGATGCAAACCTGCTGGGAGACAAATTTGCTCGATGTAGACCAACAAAAGGTAACAGGCAATGCGCCTTGCGATCTTTTGACTACAAGATGATGCTCTTTCTTTTTGATAAATGTTTTCGGGAATCAATTCATTTTGGTTTGTGTGTCATTTATTAGATCCACGTCCCTGTCTAGATATTGTTAGTCGATGGTTTTATTATATTTTCTGAATCCCCAACAGAAACTCTAATTAATTTTCCTTTCTGTTTAGATGGTTTCATTAAATGGGAAAAATGCTTTTTAACATCCAAAGAGATAAACAAATGGCTACTTCCATTCAGTCTGCTGCATTTAATTTAATTTACACTCGATTCTTTTTATATCTCTCATTGTTTGAGTTATCTTTTCAAATATAGGTGATTCATAACAGAGATGTTTTGCGTTCTATTTTTGTATCTGGTCATGCCATGCTCTTTATTATAAAGCAATACAAAACATCTGATCTCGTTACAATGAAAATACTATCTGTTATCAGCCCAGGTATGGCGAAATAGTAACGGGTTTTCCTATAAGGACTTGACAACTTTTTTTTAAAATAAAACGCGAACCATTTGAGATATTTCCAAAACTTTATGATCGACCGCGGGCACGTCGGCAGCGGTCGATTCGTTGGACACAATTTTCGATGACTCGGTCACACATTTTGGCCGTAACGGCCGCTATTTAGCGATCAATGTTGGCTCTGAGTTCTTCCAACGTCGTCGGCTTGTTGGCATAGACCAATGATTTGACGTAGCCCCAAAGAAAAAAGTCTAGAGGCGTTAAATCGCACAAACGAGGTGGCCAATCGACTGGTCCATTTCTTGAGATAACACGCTCACCAAACTTACTCTTCAATAAATCGATTGTAACGTGTGCTGTGTGGCTTGTGGCACCGTCCTGTTGAAACCACATTTCGTCCAAGTCCATGTTTTCCAATTCGGGCCAAAAATAATCGGTAATCATGGCGCGATAACGATCACCATTCACAGTAACGTGACGATCGTTATTGTCGACGAAAAAATATGGCCCAATGACGCCGCCGGCATGCAAACCGCACCAAACAGTTATTTTTTGTGAATGAAGTGGTGATTCATGAAGCACATGTGGATTTTCACCTGACCAATAATGCAAATTTTGCTTATTGACGAACCCATTGAGCCAAAAATGAGCTTCGTCACTGAAGATGATTTTGCGA
Source organism: Halesus radiatus (assembly GCA_022606495.2). Lineage (NCBI taxonomy): Eukaryota > Metazoa > Arthropoda > Insecta > Trichoptera > Limnephilidae > Halesus > Halesus radiatus. Next base: position 11,824 of record JAHDVE020011393.1, on the reverse strand, counting down.
TGAAATTCATCATCTTGGCGCATCTTCTCCAGAGCCCAATCGGAGAACGTACGTCGCGTAAAATGGTCCATTGGCTTCAATTCTTGAGTCAGCTTGATCTTGTATGGGTGTAAACCAAGATCTTTACGCAAAATTCGCCATAAAGTGGTCTTGGCGATGTTTAGTTCTTGAGAACGTCGCGGAATCGACTGATTTGGATCGTTCGCTACGGACGCCTGAATGGCAGTGATATTTTCGTCACTTCAACCAACCCGTTGTCTCACTGGCACGGCAGCATCACACAATGAATACATACACTCAAATTTTTGCACTAAACTTGTTATTGCTTGTCTACTAGGGCGAGAATAATGACCGAAAATTGGAGTTAACGCTCTTAAAGTTGCGGTCACCGACTCCGAATTTCGGTAGTACATTTTTATAATTTGCATACGTTGTTCGTTCGTGTACTTTACCATGATGAAAATGTTGAGTTTACTGAAAAAAGGAAAGTGACAGTTAGATGATTAGTGAAATAGTGCGTTCACAAATTAAATTCAAAGTTGTCAAGTACCTATTGGAAAACCTTTTATAAGATATTTTGTATCTGGTCATGCCATGCTCTTTATTATAAAGCAATACAAAACATCTCGATCTCGTTACAATGAAAATACTATCTGTTATCAGGCCAGGTATGGTGAAATAGTATAAGATAATATACAAAATAACTTATCCATTTTATGAATGTCATGTTGCAATAATACATTGATTGCATGACCAAATTTTGACTTTGTTCAGCTAGTTATTTTTCTGTTGTAATAAACCATCTTAGTAATAGGCATATTTCCGTGCGTATTGATCATTGTTCATCGATCTCCAATACTTTCACACTCCCGGTGGTTAGGAATCTGGGGGTCAGTGTGCCCAGGGGTGTTGGACGTATTAACCCATCCCTCCCACTGCAGCGCAAGGAGATGGGTAGAGAGAGTCCGGCTGTAGAGGTCAAGGGTTCTCCCTCAACCGGTCTCAGTTGGTGGGCAGACGCATTCGTCACCAAAACCTGGGCAAATCTCGCCCCATGAACCCGGGCACCCCTGCTAAGTCACCAAAAGTAACAAACTATTTTGGTTAAAGGAAAATACTTTCTTTTCAAGTGTAATGTTCCATTTTCCCGCACATTATTACTGTTTATTCACACGCTTTTTTAACATCTAAATGTCTCCCAATTGACAGTTTGTTTAATAACTTGATTAATTCTCATCCATGTGAGTCAATTGAATGATAAGATGCCTTTCTGGTAAATGTAATCACCTCTTATTCATGATGTGTTCATAATAAATAGTTTTTTTTTTAATCAATTGTATGTATTGATTTCATTTTCCTGTTTCAAAATGAAATATGAATAGTTTTTCTGCTGGCACATATTCTAGAAATAGGCTGGAAAGCGCCGCAGATGAATATTTTTGCAAATTTTGTTTTTCTTGTCCACAGTCAAACCAGTAATTTCTATCATTCACATTCGTATCACAATTGGGTATGTTGCGAGGCTGAAGGGAGAGCCTTATGAATTACATCATTCATTAACAAATGGTCGATTTTTGTCATTTTGTAATCATTGTCAACATTGTCCAATAGTGGGCGTTATAGTCCTACTGGCTCCGGGCAATAGTTTTAAATATATTATAATATATACATTTTCCATTCCAGCGTGGTGACCCTCAAACTGAAGATAGAAAAGGTGTGTGACATCCCGGCCAGCTCGCAGGTGCTCCTTGTCAGCGGGGGCGAGGTGCTCCGCCACGAGGCCAAAGTCTGCTCCTACAGCGCCGGCACCGACACCAACCCCATCTACATGTTCAGCAAGAACATTATAGAGTCCAGTGAACCCCCGCGATCCTCCTGCGACTATGGATCAGGTCATTATTGATTGCTAGTTATGTACACTTGATCGGGTGACCTTACACATTCAGCAAGAACATCATTGAGCCCAGCCACTTAAGATATATTGAAAAGGCCTGTTAGTTAGTTAGAGATAAACATGTAAATCATGAAACCTACAACTAATCAATTTACCAAGAAAAGAAAATAATATTATTTGTGCGGGTATTGCGTTTGGTCCCTTTTGTTTTTTTTTTTTTTATGTAGACCACGCAAGAGTCCCCTTTGCCCAGATCCAATAAGACTTATACATCTAATATCTGTTGCTTAGATTTAACTCTCTCCCAAACTGAGGTTCTTTAAATGCCGAGCAGAATTCAGGGTGAATCTCAAAACTCTATATTTTCTGAAAATAATTTATTCATAATTGCAAATAATAATAATAATAATAATAATTATTATTATTATACTGACCTATATTGGGTCATTTTCGATACTACAGAGGCCAATCTTGTCTATTTTGTTCATAAATCATTTTATCTATCGAGCAATATCTAAGACATCATATTTGTTACTACTCTTCCACAGCCTTCAAACTCGGTTTTGCCTATGTTTTGTCCCCAATTATATTGTATCCTTCAGCACCAAGCACCATAGACATTATTTTGTTGAATTATTTTCACCTGCTGGCACATGGCATATGGCATATAAGCTTTGGGTGCCGCGCTCGGGACATTGTGACTTCATTAATTGTGAGACCTGTCATTTATTTAAATATAAATAATGAATTCTCCTTACGCAATATAAATGGACTATGTCCTGAATAAAGCACTATGTGGTTGTAGTTGTAGTTGTAGATTTTTAATATAAACTTTAAAGGATGATAGGTCGAGATTTAAATAGCCTTTTGGGCTGCAGTTCTTTTTGTATCGATGTAATTTTCAGTAAAACTTTCATTTCGCTTATGTCCCATTGCTAGTTTTTCATGTGACAGACGACAGTACAAGTTAGACTTATGGTACAGACCGTGCATGCACTGTCAGCATGGCTCAAGATTAATGGGCGTCCTATTTCCGATGTACCAATGCGTGTATCTCACATTAATTAATACTTATTATTTATTATTAATACTTTGTACATATTTACTATAGTCAATAAACGGGGTATTATCTCAATTGATACATTTTCTCTCCGCTTCAGTTGTTTACCCGGATAATAAATTAAACACAGCAAAATAGTGTTAAATGAGTGAAAAAGATATTTTCATTTATAATTATGTACTCGTACTCAAAGTAGTTAATTTATTGTTATTTTCTTTCAATAATTTATTGTTATTTTCTTTCAATTCAACCTTTTTTGTATTAGTGTTGGTAATATAATTTATAAAAACTAACCATTAATAAATCACTTACGCGATTTGTACAGTATAATGCTTGTTAAGTCCAAAAAGGAAAAATATCCTTTTAGCACCTCCGTATCTAATGTTATTGTCCATCACCACTTCATTTTCTGTTACAGAGCTATGTTCAAAATCAATGTTGTGCTGTGCATTTTGATCCTCTAGCCAACATTTCTGCTTTGTGAAGCTGAAGTTTTGGGTTCTAATCAGCTTTTATGTTTCACTGAACATGTTTCTTGATTTGACAATGGTTGATGCAGTTGCTTTTGAAATAAATATTTCTTGAGGAATTGAATAAAAATAAAAAGTATGTTGCAGCGGGAGCTAAAAACAAATTCTATCTCCATTCCTTCCCTTCTCCAGCATTCAATTCCCATTTACAAGGTTGACCGAGTTCAATTAATTTTCTCCAGCATTCAATTCCTATTTACAAGGTTTACCGAGTTCAATTCATCTTCTCCAGCATTCAATTCCTATTTACAAGGTTTACCGAGTTCAATTAATCTTCTCCAGCATTCAACTCCTATTTACAAGGTTTACCGAGTTCAATTAATCTTCTCCAGCATTCAACTCCTATTTACAAGGTTTACCGAGTTCAATTCATCTTCTCCGTGCATGAATGTGTGGTGGTTAATGAACACAGTCATTGACAAATTGCAGCGTGTTATCGTCCTTATGCGTGTTTGCATAATATAATAAGGGAACACCCATGAGTTTACAGTATTTTGAGCATGCTCTGCTGTATTATACATCCTGTCTTATACAAATGTCTAAATGTAAACATATCTGACTTATAAGAAATACTTGGCATTCGGCCCAATTGGTATTTTCCTTGTATGTTTAATACACACCAGTTTCGAGATTGCTATTTATATCTTCAAATGATCTTTCCAGTTTTCATTTGGCCATAATAAATAAAAAAAAATGCAGGGAATTATTGTGCAAATTAATAGACTGATATTTTAGTTTTAAAAATATTGTAACATAATTGAGGTATGTATGCTCCTTCTGTTAATATTTTCTTTCATATTTGAATACACATTTTTGAATTGTGTTAACTCTTCCTTCCCTGTGATGGGTATCTTCTACACATTGCTTCTAATATTCATCAATGTCTCTATAAATATAATAAATACAAGGTTAAGATTTTAGGTATTCCTCCATATATATTTACGCATTGATTTAAAAAAATAATATTAATAATAATCAGAATTTGTCGGGTACATCGAAGGTATTTTGTGAACATCGGAAACATTAGTGTATAACAGTGCTGTGAGTGCCTCGATATTGGATCTCGACGATACGTGAAAAGTATGCGGGAAGCGCGACACTCTATTCGCATCTCACTCTTGCATACTGTAGAAGCGCGAGGAGCTCGATGTTCTCAGTCGTGTTTTTTCCTTCGAGGCGTAGAGGCGTGCTAGCGGCAGTAGCTCTCGGGCTTGCAACTAGAGTGGATCTATTCCCGTTCTTCCGATTATTTTTCCGATTTAAAATCACAAATTTTTGATCGTGGACTACCCAACACCGGAATGCGCATTTTTATTTTATCACTGTAAGGGAAAGGTTAACAAAGTAAAGGAGTTTGTTATGACAGGTGGTTTGAACATGAAAAGCCAGTTTTAGAAGGGAAAGTTGATAGAGTAACAGTTTGGTTATAGAAATAAGTTGAGTTGTTTAATATACATATAATGAACAGAAGAAATAAAGAAAACATGACATTATTCTTGTAATTGTTTACTGTAATGTGAACACTGGAATACATATTTATGAAATGGATTTCTTTATCATTCTCTCTTTGGTGTTTGCCATTTAGCAATGTTATTTTTAATAGTTCCTCTCATGATCTTGTTATGTATTCTTAAATTCACTGTATTTACATATATTTATTGAAGGACGTACACAATCAGTTCCAGCAACATAATACGATGGCTGTCTGTAAAATAAGGTCTCCAATGATTTTTCGCAGGGTTTCGCAGGTTTAAAACACGTTTATTTGCATTAACACGTACATTTTTGGAAAGCTTGGGCTTTTTCCTATTTTTCTACATAAACACCATTGCGATCGATGGATTTTTGCATGCGGTGTACCATCTTTTTTATGCCTGTGTCATAGAACTCTCCCGCTGTGTCGCGCATATAGTGCAAGATATCATCTTTCAGCTCCTCGTCGGTACTAAAATTCATTCCATCCGGGTGTTTCTTCAATTCGGGGAATAGATGATAGTCACTTGGGGCTATGTCTGGGCTGAAGGGGGTTGTGTGACAGTATTCCATCGGATGATGAGAGCGGTTGTTGCACACACACTTCTCCGTACACTTCACATAGCTGTGAATGATTGTCTACCGGGGTTTTGTTGTTTGCACACAAAAGACTAATTACGGAGCGTAATTCACACCTGGCGGGTGCGGCGAGTAGAAGTTCCATTGCAAACGGCTGCCACGTTGAAACTGACGCCAGTGTTGCCGGATTGCGTGTAAAATCGCCTTGGAGACCTTATTTTAGGGACAGCCCTAGCAGTATATATTAAATAGACATTTGTGAAAATACAGATGTCGAGCCTAGAAATTATTTCTGGACGTTTTTGTGATAAATATCTTATTTTTCCTCTTGATGGTGTAATAAATAGACAGTAAATTCATTGAACAACAATTGAAAATATTATTTGGTATCGATGCATTTATAATTACCGAGGTCTGGCTGCGCGTTGTTATTATTATGCAATCTGGAGTTTGCACAATGAAAATAACATAAATATGGCTAACCCTTAATTATCTTTTCAGATATGGATCTCCGCAACCAAGTGGAGACCTGCATATCCATGGCGGCCAACAACTCCAACTACAGCACGGTGGTGGCATGCTCCCAGCTGGCACAGCAGTTCTGGGAGCAAGCCCGCGAACACACGCACGTCTGCGAGAAGCTGGTGCACGACCAACATTTGCAACAACAGGTGGGTTCACTTCTTTTTAACATACATACTATCTTCCTAGACTTTGGCCTCTGTGAGAGTCTTCAATGTGAATTCTGAGATTATAGGGTTCTATAATCTCAGAATCTAATCCGTGTCGATTGACTGTTAATTTAAGATTTAGGATAATTTGAATGGCGTCCGCCTCTTCGCAGTTAGAACTCGTACGTTCAAAGTATTTTAAGTTGTGTTTTATTTTTTGATTTCCAGGGCTGGGCAGCTGTCGTCGCTAACATGGAGGATGTTACCGGTCTCTTTCAACGACGGGCCGAGGACTTTGAACAGAAATTCAGGGAGCATTTGAAGAAGAAAGACGAATATTCAGAATTCTTATCAAAGTGAGTTCCTATTTAATATTCCCTCTTATTACTAATAGACATACACGAATCCACACCATCGTAAAACCCGCCATTCACCGAGCCTGATTCTGTGTGTTAAGTCTTATTGTAACATTTCTTGTTAAGATTTAACCATAATTTCTTTGAATGTCCTATCAATGACCAATTTCCAAACTTTATGCATGAATTGGTAAAACTTAAAATTGAACTCCCTACCAGTATCCCTGCCTTCTAAGTCTCAACTCCCCCCAAATTAACAATTTATTAGCAAAATACATTTATAAAAATTCCATTAAATGGGGATTAAAAACACATAAGTTTACACTGTAACTTATCTGCTTCAATTTTATTTGCCCAAATATTATATCCGGTTTAAAAGTAACTAATTTTAAGAATAATCTGTACTATAAAAATCTAACTGATTAACCGTTTTAGTGATGTACTGATTTTGCATGTAGGTTCGTAAACAGTTTTTGATAATTTGTGTTATTAGTAAATAAATATGATCTTAACTAAAAATGCAATAACTTGGACAAATATCAACCTAACTTAATGATTCTTTTTGATATTAAACGTAAAAAGAATTGTATGCCATGCATCTAATAAAAACTAAAGAAAGAAAGAAAATTGTGACTCTTCACAGTTCTATTTTCTTGTGCAAAGGTAATGTAGTCCTGTCTTAGGGCAGGCGCATATGAAGAAAATTCATTTTCTATTCGCATTCTATTATTGGCCAAGAATCGCACTTCCGTCATCACTGTCTCCATTTATCAGATTGAAGGGCTCATCATCTGTAATGTTGCCGTCCTTTGATACATCGTCTGCGATAGAACTAAGTTCCGACCTGGTTAAATATATCGTTTTAATTTATTATAACAGGACGAACAATATACAGAATAACCTTGTTTTTACGTGCCCGGAATTCACATTTTCCCGGCAATTGTGTGTAATTTTTTCAGTCCTGAGATATTTCAATACATTTAATACCCACATTTACGTTTTTCTGTCCTGCGATTTATGTCGGAAATATTCAAAATATGCGAGTTACGCGCGCTTGACAATGATTGAGTCCTGACAATGATTGAGTCCTGACATTCGAACGGCATACGGTGATTGGTTGGCGAACTCTGTGTCTTTAGAACGGCGCACGGTGTGTCATCAGTCAAGTTCGAGGTTTATTTATTTCATATTGCTTTCGGTTCGATTATTATTCATTTTTACGTCTTCATTCTTTCAAACACATAATGTCTAACCAAAGGAAAGCTTTGTCAGTGCAGGAGAAAGGGAACATTCTCGAAAAAGTGAATAAACACGTTGGCTCACGCGTTTTGCTGGCCCGAAATTTAGGAATACCCATTACTACTTTGGCCACAATCATCAAAAACCGTGAATCTATTGAAAAAAACGCTATTCAATGTCGACCCGGGGCGAAAAAACGTATGTACGCTCATCGCAAATCGACTAAATATTGAAGGATTTACTGCATCAAATGGATAGATAGATCGTTTTAAGAGGCACAATGTTGTCTACAGATCAATTTGGGGAGAATCGCAAAGTGTTGATTTGGACATTGCTGAAGATCGGAAGCAGACAGATGTGCCTACATTAATTGCAGACTACGCTCCCAGAGATATTTTTAATGCCTATGAGACTGGACTGTTATTCAACATTCTAACTTGTAAGACTTTCAGCTTCAAGGGTGAAGCCTGTCACGGAGGAAAATTAAGCAAGGTTCGTCTCACTGTTCTCTTGATTACAAATTCAGATGGCAGTGAGAACCTTCCCCCGTTAGTGATTGGGAAGTCTGCAAAACCCCGCTGCTTCAAAAATGTCAGGACATTGCCGACAAAATATGGAGCCAATAAAAAAGCCTGGGTGACATCAATCTTATTTGAAAAGTAGCTTACTGCATTAGACACTTTGATGGGAGTAAAACATCGAAAAATATTGCTATTCCTCGATAGGTGCCCAGTTCACCCCACAAACTTGACTTTGAGGAACATTCAGTTGGCATGTTTTCCTCCTAACTGTACAAGTGAACTGCAATCCCTGGATTTAGGGATAATTCGGGCATTCAAGCACTACTATAGAAGAAACTTGGTACAGAAGTTATTGTGTCAGAGGTGAGGACCCCAACAAATTTAAGATATCCATTTTAGATGCAATGCATTATACTGTTAAGGCATGGGGTGAAATAACCGACTCTACCATCAAGAATTGTTTCCGGAAAGCAGAGATACAAGGAGTAGGATAAAGACGTACCCAGTACCCAAGAAAATATCCAGTGTGATGTTATAGAAGGCTGGGAAAGGATTTCAGACCAACCCCTGCAGGATTATGTAAACCTTGACTCCAATGTTATGACATCAGACCTGGTGGAAGTTGATGACAGTCATTTAACACCAGCAGACTTTTCTGCTGAAGAACTGTCCGATGAAGAAGAGGTTGATATTCCAACAAAAGAAGAAGCAATGAGGTTCATCGAGGGTTTAAAAACCTACTTTACAAGCATTGGTGATATTCAAGATGATACTTTTAAATGTTTATATAGTCTTGAAAGAGAATTACGCAAAAAAAATACAAAAATTCAATAAAAATTTAAATTGAATGTTGTTTTTTAATAAAACGTAATTTTTTCAGAAACATCAAAATTAAATGTTCTTTTTTTCAATACCACCCCCCTTTTACATTTTCTCACCAATTAGGTTTTTTTTTGAGTCACTTAAACGTAAAATAGGGGTTATACTGTATCTAGTATACAAGATATGCGCCAACTGCAATACACGGCTCTCAAATGGAATACATGATCTTGTAAGGATCAACAAACGCATAATGAAGAACGCAGCGCCTAAGCGCTTCGTCGCAATTTACGTTTCTAACGCTTGCGATACCATAGTGCTGCATCACACTCTAACGGTTAAACATGGCCAAGATCACCCTTAATGGGTGAAAGCCATAAAATAACAAAAACAAACAGCATTTGTAAATCTTCTGAGTCACTGTTGTTTTCAATGGATGTAGAATATCTTGCATCGATGAGCAGAGGTAGTGAATGCACCATCTCTTCCAGGTTCAACGAAGATTTGGAGACCCTGTCCAGTATCCCCATCCTGCCGGCGCTGCGCCTGAATGCCGTGTCCAACCCGTTTCATGCCTTCGATGACCTGCACGCCGATTCGGAGTCGTACAGCGAGCGCCATGGCTCCGACGATGACGACAGTGAGAGCAAGCTGCCGGACCTGGAGGACGGCCATAAGGAGCCGGGAGTGCCCATTCAGACAGATATACAAGGTACGACTATTGGAATTTAGTAAATTAATACTAGTTTTCTAAATGTCATCTATTTTGCTCAAAGCTGTTTTAGAATATGCTTCACTTCATCACTTTGTAGGAACTGTAATTTGTCGCCTCAGTCGCATCAGTTTTGCTTACATGTAAATAAGACAATACTGGGCTTTCTTTTCTTCTGTTCCGTCTAAAATTACAAATGGTTCAAAATTCTTTACATCAACCTTTTTTTAAAATTTTCTCATTTGCTGACGATACTGCAATAAACGGTTCAAGGAAAAACATGGGAAGATACAACCAATAAAGCTAACAAATGGATTGCTATTATCAAAGAGTGGCTAGATAGAAACCTTCTTACTTTAAATTATGATAAAACTCTTTTCGTCCCTTTTGATAATACTCAAAAGTCACCTCTTAAAACTAACCTTAATTTCATGTTTCATAATGTTAAATGTAACCCGAGCACATGCTCAAGCTGTACGGAGATGAAATCAGGAAAATTCATTAAGTACTTAGGTGTAAATATAGATTGTAAACTTAAATGGACCAACCATATAGAAAAAAAAAAAAAAAGTAAATAAACTAAGATTCTTAACTTATATATTTAAACGGATGAGTAACTTATTAAATGTGAAAACCATGAAACTTGTTTACAATGCATTCACTAGTTCACTCATCTCTTTCCTATGGAATAATTGGTTGGGGTGGAACTTACAATAATCATATAAAACCTCTGGAAATTGTACATAAATCAATTATCAAGATTATGTTAAAGAAAGTCAAAACCTATCCTTCCAAACAATTGTTCCTAGAAAGTGATATTTTGGACCTATAGTTTTCAATGTCTAAAATTTATTTACATGCGTCCAAACAACTTCACAAAAAATTCAAATCGTTCTAGCCAAGACATGGAAATTGTATATATGCAGTACCAGTACCCCATTACAAAACCAGGTTGGCCTAAAGGTATACTAATTTTATTGCATCAAAAATGTATAATTCACTTTTCATAACCTTTGAAGAGATCTTGTTATGTCAAAACATTAACTCTTATAAAAAAAATTTTAGTCTTAACAGTCATCTATAGTATTTTCCTTTAGACAGAATTCTAGCTTGTTCTCTTTTCTTTAAATTTTAATGTTAGACTTTTAAAATTCAACTTAATTTTTCGCCTGTTGCTGGTACCAACAATGTATTATACTGTTCAATGCCTTATTTTATGTTATCATTTTTTAATACACCAATACATATACATTTTTATAAAACCTACTTTCAAAACATTAGTATCGTACTTGTGTGTGATTTTAAAACCCTCACTTAAATCTTATTTTACTTGTGTGATAATAACAGTAAATTCTGTTTACTGTCATAACTAATGAAATGGTTTTTTGTTTGTTTCTTATTATCACTTTATGTCATATTTTATCTTTCTTATTTTCGCTAGCACTTATTGCTTTTAAGAAAATGATTAACTTATTTTATGTTTAAGGCTGATCTCTGACGGTCCGGTGAGGAATGAACTTTTCACTCGCTACTGGAGACACTGCGTAGAAAAGTCCCACAATGGACTGCGTTGCAAATCGTTACCTTACTTTAGCAAACTTGACTTTTCTGTGCAGTGTCTGCAGTAACGAGTGAAATGTAGAGAGTGCGCTAAAATGAAAATTTTCACATAAGCCATAGAAATGTGATAAAAAAACTATTATAATACCCACACACAGGCTTTGCCTTTGTGGGATATTTTTGTTTACATATTTAATTTTTATCATATTTTCTTGTATTGACTGTTTCAAAATGTAATTATGTAACAAAAATTTTGATAATAAAATTTTTTTCTTTGATCGAGTAGTTCTAGTTGGAATATTAAATTTAATTTTATGATAAGGCTAGCAACGAATGGGTTATCTCCAGCCATGAGCCTATGTCATCTCAGGAGATATTGTGATCTGGCGATCATTTTAGAGAAAAATGAA
>JAHDVE020011392.1:0-12456 GCA_022606495.2 Halesus radiatus | reverse complement strand
CTCTCCTCTGATGGTGACATGCACTGCCATCTTTTCATTTCTCTTGATTCCGAAGCTTCTGATAGTGAACCTTGCTCTTGAATAGACGGGTTTTTGGCCGGAGAGATCCTCGAGCACTTTGGCAGCCTTGGTGAGTTTATCTCCAGATTCACCAACACAGATGTTAAGAACGAGCTTTTCGATTTTAATGGATCTCATTGCGTTCTCCTTGGTCTCAACTACTTGTTTGGGAGCCTTTGGGCCTGCGGGAGCAGGAGCGGGGGTCGCAGTGGGCACGGGGGCGGCACCTTTCTTGGTGTCTTTTTTTGTTGACATCGAAAAGTATGTGGTGATAATAATAATATATTATTAAACAAAAATTTAATTATATATTATTTATAATTATATCCATAATATTTTATGTGTTAGAAATACATAATTAATCAACACATTGAAAAGTTTATTAAATAATCGAATATTATTTAAAAAAAAAAAAAAAACATATAAAATGTCTTAAATATATGTTGGAATATAGATATATTTGATATATTTTAAATGACTTTATTAGTAATAAAATATTTATTTATCACAGAGAAAAAAACCTTTAAAATTTAATAACATATTTGACAAATACTCATAACTCAGTTTCTTTATTTTGACCAAACAAATACTCTTCGATTTTCTTCGCTGAGAATCTAATCCACCCCCTCTTGCCAAACATTTTGCCGATAAAGTCCTCAATATCCACTGAGTTCAGATCGTTATTTAACACTCTGTAAGAGTTCGTTGAGCTCCAGATAGCGAGCATTTTTGGATATTCTCTTTCCGAGATAAGCAAATCATTCTCGAGATCTTCGAGCTCATTTAAGGAATATAGATAACTGACTGGCTCAGAAATATGTTTTTTAATGATGTTGTCTTTCAAGAAATCGAGTTTAGAGAGCTGCGATTTAGATTTCAAAAGAAAGACCAGACAGACCCTGTTTTTCTGGCATTCCATGTTGTAGTTTTCGGAAGTAAGTGGTAATAGTTCTCGTTTTTCTTAGCCGATAGACTGTTTACTGAGCCATTCCGACATCTACTCTGCTGAACGACCTCCCTAGTAGTTAATCATATTTGACTTATCGCCTTTCGGGAAGAGAATAATGGTGGGATACCCTTTGATTTGGTATTTTGAGGCGAGTTGCTGCTGCACTGTGGCGTCGACTTTCCCAATCTTAACTTTGTCTTTCATGATGTTTGGGAGCTTCTCCCACTCTGGCTGGAGTTGAACACAATGTCCACACTAAATTGTATAATTAGGAAATAGGAAATTAGGAAAAAAAGGAAAAATAATTATTTTTTTTTATTTTACTTGAGGAGAATAGAACTAAATGAACCAAGCATCTTCACTTTTCAGAACTTGTTCCTCAAAGTTTCCATCCTCAAGCACTTTAACACCATTAGCATCTTGACTTTTTCCTCCGGATTTCTTCTGCCCTCCTTTTTCCTTCTGTCCCTTTTTCGGATCGCCTCCTGCACGGTTATTGATCATTTCCTTCGCCTCATTCAATGCGAATTGGACAAAATCCTGTACTTCCCTTTTGCCTCGAAAATCAGTCGGCTTGTCCTTATTTCCTGCAAACACTTTGAATGTCGGGTAACCAGTGACTCCATACTTGCCCCCCAAACTGGAGAAACGAGTCATATCCACTGCCGCGAAATGTATTACTCCTTAAACAATAGAGGCTGCCTTTTCGTAGCTATCTTTTGCCGCAACGCAATGACCGCATTGAGGAGCTAATAATCATAATCATAAAAACAGATAATTAAAATGAATCATTTGAAAAGTTACAAAAGAATTCGACCACCCAGACACCTTTGGAGGAGAGCATCTTCGGGAATGTTTCTTCCGTCAGGAGCTTTACTGGCGAGCCTGAATCATACAAAGCCAAGGCAATAGTGAGGAGAGTTGTGAGGTATAGCAATCTTGATGCCATTTTATTATATATAGTTGTAATCGTAAAAAATAGATATAATTATTTTGATAATAATTTGTTCGTTTATTACGTGGAGTGATTTCCTTTTTTTATCCATCTACATATCATCGAAGTCTATTTTTTTAATATTAACTTGGTTTTATATTGTGTCCCAGTCTATTACATATATGTATATATATATAAACATAAAATACGAATATTTTACAGTTAGACACACAAATTATAATTGTAATATATATATATTATCTATATTTAAGTTTAAATTGTGTTTTGTTTGTTTTTTTAACCGAAATTAACCATATGAATAAAAAATATCGAGTCGAAGAAGAAAGTGAAGAATAAGACAGCAGCAACTTCTCAGAAGAGCAAGATTAAGATTAGACAAAGTATACTGACAAACCCCTACAACAAAATTTACAAAGAAGGCCTTAAGTTAATAATAGGCCGAGAGCAGGCACGATGCGACATCTTCGTCGCGGCTCCAGTGGCGAGGAGGATAATCTGATCGAAGAACAGTCTGAAGAGGAGGAAGAGTCCAGTGTTTCCTCGAGCAATAACAACAAAAGATAAAATAAAAATATCGAATCGGAAAATGGCTAATTTTAACAATAATAAGAAAGATAAGAAGAATCGTAATAGGCAAAGTCATAATCCTCAAACTCGGAAAGCAGCGAGGATAATTAAGAGGTGGACCAGATCGAATCTCGAATTTTGAAACTCTAAAGGGACCTACAGAACAAACTCAACAAGACAGGAACCAGGAGGCCACCTCAGACTCCTCTGCAGCCAGAAAACAATCATTTCAATCATCACAACACAGTCCATGCCGATAATTTTACATTAAATGCCCATGCTCAGCGCATCTAAGAAACCAAGCCTCATCAGTCATCCAGAGAATAGCCAGTCACTATCGCACTCTCAGAAGAAATCAGAAAGTCCAAAACAAGAAAGGCGATTAGTATCAAAGAACTACCCCAGACAAAGCAGCCCATTGAGCAGCAAGAACGTGAGCCTGCCAAAAAATCTAAGTTCAAAACGATAGATAATAACAACTAATCTGTTAAGCTCATCAGTCAAGGAGCCATCGCCAAAAATACTATTTCTCGAAAACCAACAAGCAGTCATAATAATGATCGTCAGGTGAACCAAGCCAATATCAGCAGAGAAGAAATTATACGAACAAACAATTATAAAGCCCCTCCTTCTCTTAATTTCCAAAAGACTAACGCATCAAACTCCAAGATATCCCTCAACAAAACTAGCGGGTCCCAGAAAAAATCTGTCTGCACGTTGCGGACAACAAAGAAGCCGGATAATAACCCTCAAAATAACTTTAAGGAGGGGGAAGATATTAAAAAACTCAGATCCCTTGTGGATGGTAATAAGGTGCACAAACTTGAACAAGAAATCGAACTACTGTAATATTCGATTAATTATTATAAATTAATGTATATCCATATATAATATTTTTTAGAAAAATAATTGAAAGCATCCGAACGAAGCTAAAAAGATCTATTAATAGGAAGTTGGATAGCGTTTCCTCAAAGCCAACAATCTCATCAGCCAAACACTCGCTACGAGTATGAAGATGGTTTGCATATTTTTTTTAACTTTTTTAGAGAAAAATATATATGAATTTTTTATCTATATTATTATTGGGTTTGTTAATTGAATATTTACAAAAAACTTTCAATAAAATCTTAAATGATGTTGAGTATCGTTATCATCAGAATCATATCATATCCTCTTTTTAGACGATTTCAGCCTTGTAGGAGCGTTGATTGAAATAATTATATTACTATTTTTGGTAATAGGCAACCCATAGAATCACATAAATTGCCAATTTTAACTATCTAAATCTTCAAGGCATATCCCATCCTGGTATCCGATGTAGCCAAGATCAGAGAAGCTTTGATCGACCAATCTAATGTTATCGACCAGTCTAATCCCTGTCCTCTCAGGTCGCTAATTTATATCATCCTATTCACTAGCTACGTTTTATTCATCTGCATCATAATCTTCTTCTTCGGCTTTCATTTTATTCTTGTAAAAATAAAGTTTTCCATCTTCTGATTACTACTCTTCTTCAATTAAATAATTTTTATAATCCAGCTTGTGCATTTTCCATTTGTAGCCTTCCGTCTATCTTAACCAGGGGTGTTCGAGTGCCTGCCTAGCTGTAACTCTTTTGTGGCTGATTGGATCCAACATTTTAGTTAGTAAATCTTCAAGCAGTTCCGCCTCTTTTTTCTTCATCTTCAGTCTATTATGCACAAGTAAGTTTTTATTATTATTTGATAGAATGCATTTTACTTGTGAATTATGAGCTTGCTTAAGGCTACATAAGGAATCTAGTCGAGTTCTTTCAGATGCTTTCCATCCTTTCCGAAATAATGTTTACTTTTCGCTCCGATGCTCCTCAATGACCTCGGGAGTAAGCCGAGTCTTTCCTGGATGATCGCCAGATGCATCACATTGCGACTTAAATGCATGCTTTCTCCGGTCTCAAAAAGGACTTCCCCCGTGAGTAGCTCATACAAAATGCAGCCCAGCGACCAGATATCAGCAGATGGGCCATATGCCATTCCAACTATTACTTCAGGTGACCTGTACTCCCTTGTTTGTATGAGGGTCGAGAAGTGGTGATGTTTCCAACAAGCGTTGCCCATGTCAGCTATTTTTACCACCACTTCCTATGTGATAGGTTTGACATGCTATTTTATCAACTAAAGAGATAATAAGAAATAAGATAGTAGTAAAAAGCCTATAATAATAGATGTAAAAATATACATTTTCGGTTTGTTTTTAGTCATTAAACATTGCAGCTAAACCCACTTGTGGATTCTGTATCTTCAATTTTCTCTCTTCCTTTAATTTTGTCTTTGCTTCTTTATGTTTCTTCAGTCTTTTCCGTAGATTCTTTTTTTGATTCCTTGTTAATCCTTATCTGTCAATGTCATCAAAGATATCTTCTTCAGAAGAACTTATCTAAAATCCATAAGCCAGCTGGTACTCCTTTGCCCGTTCTTTTAAACCTTTATCTTATCCAAATTTTCCTTTCTTTGCAAGTTCCATTATTTCCTCGTCAGTCAGTGCGAGTAGGATATTGTCAGGTTTCAAATCGGTATGAATAATATTACATACAGTATGCATAAAGTCCACAGCTTTCAAAAGCTGCTTGATGATGATTTTGCAGATCGGCGGAGAGAATCCCTTGAAATTGCTACTCCGCTTCATGACTGCTGTTAGATTTTATCCTAATATTTCGAATACGAAACAGAAATGGCTGCCATATGGTCCTTTATAGAGGAAACTGTTTATAAAATTTATTATATTATTATTACTGTTCACTTTCTCACCTTTCACTGACTTTGTAGGATAACTTTCCATGTATTTTTACCAAGCTTCATTATTTTTGGACATCTGCAGCTTTTGAAGAATCTCTATTTATTAAAATGCTGATGTGATGAACTCGGGTCCTGACTTCTGGATCTTCACCGCTACGAAACCATTGCTTTTGAAGTCCCGTGCCAGCCAAACTGTCGAGAAGTGCCCCCAGCCAACCTTTTTCACCAGTACGTATCTATTAACTATTACCTCCCCGATGTGAAGCGGTGCATAACCTCCAGGATGATATTCATGGATTCCTTCTTCCTCAACATCATACTGATAAGGATCATACTACTATTCCTCATTGAATTGTTAGTCGAAGGATTCCTACTATTCTTCTTCTTCCTATTATTTGCGTGATTCGACCACTTCGGGAGAGATAGGCTCCGGAACGGGTTCGACTACGTTGTTTTTACGTGTATTCTTATTATTGCCCGCTCCCATATTTTTTGGGGATATAATTGGTGATTCTAGTATTATATTAAAAGACATAACTAAATTATAAAAAATTAAATAGATTAAAATTTTCTTCAAATTCTTCATTAAGTTTATAATAGCTGGGAATATTTTTTATTCTAAATACTAAATTATAGAATTATATCTTTATGTATCTATTAGTGATTATGTTTTTTTATCGAAGAAATCAATATTTTGTTGACTATCTCGCATGGATAGTTCCCTGGCCTTTTTGCAAAGAATTCTCGAACATCATCTGATTCGTTCGAAAGCTTTGTTGAAGTAGCTCTATGTTTTTTAACACGCTATCCAATCCCCTCACCTGACTCGAATGCACTGATTGATTGTTTTATATATCGTGCTCTTTTGGATTCCGTACGGGCAGCACCCCGAATTTCGATCGCTCTCCTCCGAATGTCTTGTTGATATTGAAGGAGTACACGGGCAAGCAATCCGTGGACTGAGTGCCGTCCTTCCCATTTGTGTTCTGAAGGAACCTGTTACTCGGGTTCAGAGGATTCAGTTGCTGGACTGGTGCTTGCGGTTTATTATCATTATTGGCCGAAACATCTCGTCGTGAGGTATTCAAACTACTGTTTGCGGATTGGGGATTCGGAACTCCGACTGGAGAGGCAGGAAACATTTTGATCGCTGAAGCCGAAAGAAGTTTTGCATCGACAAAATTTCTAAGTTTATCGTAGTCTAGAGAATTGTCTGTAGTGAGGAGATTTGAGAAGCTTTGCCAGTCCGTGAGTGAATTAGTGGTGTTTTTGATGGCTGGGACGATGGCTCGCTCCATAAAGAGTTTGAAGATGCCGATAAGTTTCTTTTCTTGCTCTGATATCATTTGACAAAAAATAAGAAATATTAGGAAATAATAGTAGTATGAATAAGAATAAAAAAAAAAGATTAGATGATTTTTAAACGAAAGAATGTTAATGATTATATTATTAGGAATACAGATATATGAGTTTTTTTTTAAACTAAGAGAGAGAGAATGTTTAAGTACTGCATATATTTTTTTAAAGAAAATATGTGCATTCATAAATACAAATATATCTATCTATCTATATATCTATTGATTTAAATAGAAATTTAGCTATATAATGTACAGAAAAAGATCAACAGTGTATTTGATAAAAAAGGAAGGATTCGCTATTTCATTTTATTTATTAAAATTAAATATAGAAGAAATATAGTTTAATTTATGTTTTATTGAAAGTAACATGAAGATCGAGAGAAAGGATAACTCATACAATATACGACATTAACATTATCCAACAGATCAAAATTTCGTTGAAGTATTATCGCAGCTAGCATATTCTATACAATTCAATTGATATAAATTATCAAAGAATAAAATAATATGATCAAGTTAGTATTATAAAATCTAAATCTAAATATAAATATAAATATGTATATTTATATTTATATTTATATGTATATTTATATGTATATTTATATGTATATTTATATTTATAGATTAATAGTTTTTAACATTTAGAATTAGTGTTAATCTGTTGAGGCATCTAAAATTATAAGTAAAATAGATAACAAAATAAGACTGATTCTCATATTTGTTTTTTTCAAATTAAAAATAAATTTATATGAAACAAGAATCAATCTTTATTTGTGTTTTAGTTGATATGTTTGAAAGTTTTTACTGAAAATATATTTAAATTACAATTCATAATTAATCTCCCATATTAAATCAATTGAAAAATAAATATAACAAATAGCAGTTTCACATATTTCTCATAATTAAGTGTTTTTTTATTATTGTTATCAAATAAAACAATATTGTCACATTTGAAGTTGAAAGAAAGCGAAGAAACAAATAAAAAAATATAAATAAGAGCAAAATAAAACATTCACTCGTCAAAACAATCACAAATAATAAGCAATCAACAAAACAAAATAAACACCATAACACAAAAACCATAAAAAATATTTATGGCAGTAAAAAAACAATAACTGATGAAATCTAGAATAATAACATGAAATGTATTCAAGATGACCAAAATAAATTAATTGCGAATACTGAAATAAAATTATATTAAAACCTATCGAAACATACACAGCAGATAAATTATACATTTTTATTATAAATAATTCGTCTTTGAAATTTTTATTTAACATACGAACAATGGACTTGAACATATAAACATTGCCTGAGCAAGTCAAGGGCTTTATTGTGATCTGTGGCAATGACGGCACGGGGAAAACCTCAACCAACAAGCTACTGAACTAATATTACCCACATACTGGGCTGATCAGTTTCGAGAGAAGTACCAAGCCAACCGATCCAATTCATGAGGTGATCAAATCCAAAATTAGTCCTAAGCTTATTGACCAAACGACATTCATCTACCCATTCTAAGAACGGCCAAGTGTACTATTCTCGATTAATATCAACAACAAAGAGTATCCTATTTATTGGATCATGTTGGATGCCGAAATTCCCGAAATAGAGAGAAGGATAAAACCGAGGATGGAACAGACCATCTACGAAGTGCACAAGTGTCTTTACTATTATCAGGCGGTCTATCGGGAACTAGCCTACTACTATGGCATTCCTCTGGTGCCAACTGACGGCCGACTGCTAGCAAATATTGCAGACTAAATTATTGATACCATACAACATAGATATGGTCCGAAACACCAACTTGTGATGAGAAAGCTGTCTCCGAGGTAGATTCACGAAAATAGCCTTCAATAAATATTGCTCAGAAAAATATAAGTTCAGGAAGAACCTGTAAAAGTACTTCCAGCAAGCCTATATGAAGACTTGTTCAGAGATGGACTTTTCGACCAAACAACGCAGGAGATGATTAACAGTGATCAGAAGCTTAGAAATATTTTGTTTGCCAAATGGATGAGTTCTGGCAGCCTAACAAGAGACGGTCAGAAGTTGATCGTAAATAAATAAGGCTACACCTACTCAATTGAACAATAAACTGTATATGTTCTCATCGTGGAAGGAGAATCAAAGCAAGTCTTTCGAGTGAATAATGGTAGCCCTGATTCAGGACTAGTGTTGATAATTCTGAAAGGGACAGTATATTCGCACACTCAACAAATCACGGGCACTTTCGAGAAGCTTTCATAAATTCGAAGTCTTGGCAGCCAGCTATGCTTGGAGATGCTCCGAAGAAACTAAGTAGCACACGCATATTTGTGCATCAATCAATAGGGAGTAATTCTATCAAAATTTGTGGAGACTACTCCTATTGAACTTATCTTCAAGAGATATTACACAGGGACTGACAAGAAATCGTATTTTGGATATAAAAATGTCGATGGAAAGGGAGCTTACAAGGCAGGACCGTATGTGCGATTTGACTGGAGAAACCCAAATCAAGTGTTGATAAAGTCTGAATGTGACCCATCGAAAAATCCTTTTTATTATTAGTTCTAGAGATACCTCGGAAAGTCGGCTTTCTTTGCTTCACATTTAACCAACAAAGAGAAATGCCGGCCGTTAGGGGACAAAGCCATCTACCCAGAACTGATAGATGAGCTCATCGATGTTACTGAATGCCGAAAAAAAGTGATCAAGCTCTATTTGACCTTGGCTTTCTACTTCAAAGAAATCAATATGGAGCTTATAGATGGTTGCGCGATGCTAGACTCCACAAATACGTATTTCTGGTCGGAAATCAATCCGGACTGTATGAGAATCAAAAGTCTCGAAGGCTAGGGTTACGATAAAGATATTTGGAGAGAGGAAGGAGTTCTCGGCAAGGATAAATTGTTTTCTAGATGGAAAGAGTTGAATGAACTATTAAAGTCGTATTTTTTGAAAAACAGATTCCACGAAACCGAGCTTCTGGTCTGGAACGAATACCCTCATCAAACCTTCGCTCAATCCAAAATGGATACCCACCTCAATCCTTTATACAGATCAATCTATGAAGGTATGCTGAATTCTTCCTCAAATAGAAAACATGTGATAGCAACTATCGATTTACATGACGGGGCTCCTGTGCTGGTTAAAAGTAGTAAGGTATTTGAAACACATTCTTCAGGAAATGTCGATATTGCCTTGAAGAAGATAGAACTCTTCGATGATATCTTATTGGTTGATCTGAACGGGGCGTTCGGTACGGAGTCTGAGAATAGAAAGATTATTAAGAATGTTGCGAAAAGTCATTATAACTACACTGGTGGAGGAATCAGAAACCTTAATGATGTCGACGAACTCCTCTCCTCTAGCGTGAGAAGGATCGTGGTGAGCAGCAACACATCTGCAGAGTTTATTGAAAAAATTCCCAAAAATCGACTGGTGGTCGAACTTTCTATCAATGAAAAATTAGAAGTTCTGATTGAGGGGAGAAAGGTAAACACGAAAGTTCAGTTGGTCTAGAAGGCAATTGAGCTTATCAAAATGGGAGTGGAAGTAATTAGCATCACCTTCGTACAAGCAGAGGGGCATCTGAGCGGTCTGCCTCGGGAGCTGATTCGAAAGGTGATGTGCGAGTTACCACGCACTCTTTATGCAGTAATAATTGCAGGTGGCATTACCACTATGGATGACTTGAAGTTTCTGTGGTCGATGGATAGAGTGATCCCGCAGCTTGGAAGCGCCATATGGAAGGACACCATTAAGATAAGTGATATTTTTTGTGAAAGGATTAGCTTTGACGCACATGGCTTTTGTCCAGTAGTTCTCTTTTCGAAGACAGGCATTTTGATGGGTCTGGAGTTATCAAATCGATAAGCACTTGCCAAGACATGCGAGTCCAGAACATTGCATATTTATAATAGTGTCTCCAAGTTAACTATCCCGAATCCCGGATACCAGGTAATAAAAGTGTCAGTAAGCTGTACAAATAAATCCCTACTTTATATTATCGATAGTACATCCCCAGATAGCTATTGTTCGCAATCTTAATGTAAGAATTGCTATCGAAACCAATCAGCCTCAAAGACCAACCTCCATATCATTAGTGATCATATCAAGGGTAGAATATCTTCAAAAAGTTATTCAGGCGTCATGCAAAGTCACCCTGGGCTCGCCCTTGCTAAAGTATTGGAGTAGTTCTGGGAGATTATATGTGCACACAACGATAGCCAAGTTCACGAATGCAGTGATTTTCTCGTACATTTTTTGATGTATCTAAACGGGAAAGGTCTAGAGTTGAGCGATATTATCAATGAATTGAACTCTCGTTCTTACGCAACTAGGCTGACTCCGTTTTACTAAAAGAAAATCAAAGATCATAGCGTCGTTGTTATTGGAATTATGGGTGAGAAATACTTTGCCACGCCTGATGTTTTTCTTGAAGATGAACTGGGGATTAAGCTCATGAGGCCAACAAAGCCAAGAGACTTGAAAATTGTCCATGAAGTAGTAAACCAGGAGAAATATGATCGATATTTTGCAGGGAAAAGGGTTTCATTTTTGCCGATGAAGGCTAAGGATATGCCTTGGGTTTTGGCCTTCGGCACGATTGACTGCTGTATAACTTACTCTCCTGTGATTGATAACTTTCCCCCAGTTGCTTTGTGCAAAGTTCAACGGCCAATCGGGGGATTGAAAATATGCCTCCTAAAACGAAAGGATTAAATAATCGACTCAAAACAGTGGAACAGCCAAAATAAGTGCATTGTGGCTTGCGAGCACGTAAACTACGTGAACGAATATTTTCTGTAAGTCCTTGGACTCAAGCAGGACAGCTTTACCTTAAGTAGAATAGTTGGATCTTCGGAATCGTATTTGATTGCAGAAACAAAAGTCAAGTACACTTTTTGCGATGCTGTGGTGGAGACAGGTGCGACCATCGATGCGAACGGTCTAGAAATATGGAAAACCATAAAAGACACGAACGATATTAAAATTGGCCTCTATTATTCATTGAAATCTGATAGTACATGAGACCATTTTTATGTTTTTCACTAACAATAGAATATTGTTATTGCTAAAATTGAATAAAAATACAAAATATATAAATAGAAAAATTATTAACTAAAATGTCATAATCCGAAGATTAGAACTAGCCACAACCGTTGTCAATTTTGGCACTTTTCAGACCACGCATCTACCCGAAACTATAACCTACAATTAAAACACTTTTCACCCTCTATTAATCGTTCAAATGCTTGATCTGCCAATGCCTCATGATCGACCCTGTGTACATGCGTTGCAGTCACCGCTTCTGCAAAAAATGCATCGAAGAACACTTGAGAGTGCAAGGAAGCACCAAAGGAACGTGTCCGGTCTGCAGGTCGAAGATTTCTACAAAACGATAACTCAGACAAGACTATCCGATAACAGTGACAATCAGTATGGCTTTTGGCCCACCTGAGTTGTTTAGAAAAGAAGTAGAAGCAAGAGAATCAGTTTTCTTGAAAAAAATATAAAATCTCAAAAGATAAAGGCCCCAGTCACTCGAAGAAAAGCAGGCATAAACTCAGCCGCCAATCTCACAACAACCACCTCCTTGCTTTATACCAACCACAAGTCCTGTTCCTCAAAATGCAAAGAGAAAGAAACCAGCAGGCCAAGTTGAACCCATCAAAACAAATGAATTGCTCAGCAAATTACACGAAAATTCAAACGGCAGATCCACATAAATTAAGGAATAATTTCATGGTATAGCCATTGAAAAGGCAGTCTCCAAATACCCAAACCATCATAGTATTTACAATA
>JAHDVE020011391.1:0-23846 GCA_022606495.2 Halesus radiatus | reverse complement strand
CGCCTGCTCTTGTTTTGTTAATTTATGATCTGGTTGGTCTAATTGGGCGCTAAAATCACCTGATTGGTTAATTTATGGAGGGAAATGATGTCATTGCTTTCCGGGCTCATTTGCCAAGACGAGTAGAACTCATCTCAGGGCCATCCTTTCGTAACATAACAATATCTAGTCTTTTTTTTGCCTTTTTATCATTTAATTTTGATCAAATGGAAGGAAAATATACAATTCAGGCAGTATAATAGAGGCATCGTGCTATATTTTCATTGGCTATCTTGGGGCAAAATACAAAAGTTAGTAAAGCAAAAGACTTCCATTCAAATCTACATGGAAGGCATTTCTAGGGTTTATTCAGGAAAATCAAGGAAGATTTTTTCCTCTCTTTCTGCTGTCACATATTTAAGAGATATCTTTTTGACAATATTTTAGTAGATATATGATTTGACATGTTACGGTGAAAAATAAAACTTGTATTTGCCATGAGTGGTCACTTAGTTACCCCACGCATTTCATCATTTGCGAATGTAATTTTTCTATGTTTATTAAAAAAGAAAATACTTACACATTCACTTACCAAATCATTCCATTGAGTATTTCAATGAGTCGTAGAAGCGAACCGTTCTCGTATGACAAATATCAACCGTGTACAAATGTTGGGCACGCGTTTGGCGTGTGTCCCGACTGTGCATCGGTGCCGAAGGAGTCTATTTTTTAATATTTTTTTTTAGATATAAATGTGTAGTTTTTAAATTAATATTGGTAAAATTTAATTCTGTACTTGTATAATTTCAAAATCAATAAAATTAATTGATATTTGTCCAAGTTATTGCATTTTTATTGAATACCCTAATTTTTTAACTTAAAAATACAGAATATATGTAGCAATTTATGTACATACTGTTATGTAACAAAGTTCGTTAAAATTTAAATATAAGAATCTAGCCGTTTGTTGAAGTCCGCTAAAATTTTAAAAGGAAGATCCTAGAACTTTCTCAAAGATACGCTAGGACTTATCCCGGCGTTCGACACGAACAGCGCCAGTTCCGCCATCATCCGTTGGGGGCTTGAGGCCCGAGCAACGGTGCTCGCGCGCATTCCAGATTAGACATTAGAAGCAAAAGATGCGTGCAGCGTGCTTTCGCACGTGGCCGCCCGGCATGGTTATGGCGTCAGCTTGCTTTTCCTGCTTTCAGTACATTGTAAACTCGTTGTCTTTGCATAAACATAATTATTAAAGTCAGTGACCAGTGCATTAAATCGCTGTGACCTGTTTGATGTTGTACGTTTGAGATTCAGAGTCCCTCGACATTACACTTTTACGATGAAGGAACATGACACCAGTCGCTGACCAACTCATGTAAGCAGTATGTTCAACCCTCCTTTCTCTGCTGTAGTTAACTGTGCCCTTTAAATAACATGCCCGATTTGAGATTCACCAGAGAGAGAGATTATTGAAACATAAATAGGTTAGGTACTGCCCCTTCTTATTGAACCCCGTATGTAGTACCTGTAAATGTCTTCCCTGTAAAATAAACCCTATCTAGAAAGCACGCATCTTTTCATTGGTAGTTAGGTACCTTTTCCAGTGAGACAGATATGAGGGTGTGCCAATCCTCGACCAGCAGAAGAGAGCTGTAGTGCTTTGCCTACCGAGCTATCCTGGTGGAACCCTGAGATCAACTATCGCGTCTGGCCTCGAGGTGATTTAACCTGTCTCTGTGCTATTACATTGCCACCCTAGGTTATGGTTAGCCCCATATCACTGTCGCTTCTTCATGTTTTAACTGTCTTCTTTATCACTGGCTTCAACTTGGGGGCCGCCGCACCCATTTCTTTATCAATACTTGAATAATAAGCATAGCACCAAAACAGTTAAAGTATCTGCGGTCTATGTACAGTTCGCCCACCTTCTGAGAGGCTTACTTTACTCTGGCTTCGATGAATAATACTAAATATTGACTCTCTTTAAAATTTTCTGTTTAAAGGCGTCATGGTTATGATTACGAGTGATAAATGTTTTTCTTCTGCATGTCATTGACAAATTGTATCACAGCAATGAAATTAAAGCATCCTCTTAAAACTCGGTTTTAATTTTAGCTACTACCAATTTCTTTAAGTTTTAGTATTTATAATAATACTGGGTTGGTCTACTTACAATTTGCTCCCACGATTTAACAAAGATAGAGGTTTTATTACACAACTTTATTAAATCTGCCTACTTCTTACACAAATGGATATTTTCAATTGGAAAGCAACAGCAAGTCATTTCTAATCAGAATCACAAATTATACTTTGTTACTTCCGAATGAGTTGGTAAAACATTGTCTTTTTTATTTTTCTTGGTCACTGAGCACGGGATTGGAGCAATCCTTTCTTGTTTTAGGTATTTTACAAACAGGTCACAATCGAGTTCACACGGTTATTTCAACGAAAGTGCGCTCCGCTCTGATGTCGGTTTGCGACCGATTGACTTCATCTGTGGAAACGCAAGATAGTGTCAGAGGTCGGGTGGAAGATGAAAGGAATTAGATAGGTGAATATCAAATGTATTTGCAACGTTAAACTGAACAAAGCGAGGTGACTGTCTACTAGCAATTTCTGAAAAAAAACCTTTTTTGTAAAACTTTCGGGTCAGTGCGCCGCCTGAGGATGAAGAAACAATTTGATCATATTTTGTGTATTTTACAGTGTACTACCAATACACCGATTGGTAGTAAAACATAAGGGAATTTTGAAAAAAATCGTCACTCCGCCATACTATATACAGTGCTTATTTAATAAGGGTTTGGTGATATATTTTATTTATTTATGTATTCTTAAATTCAAAAACAAAACAAAAACATTAACCACTCATCAGACTAGGACAGTCCTGTGTTGACATGATTGGATTTACAATTTTAGTGAAACGATAAATAATAATAAGTTAATAAAATTATGTAAATAGTAATAACTAAATAATAATAGGTAGTTAAAAAAAATAGTAATAAGCAAGTAATAATAAGTATATAATAATGATAATATCGAGCATACATAAGATTTCAACACTGATTACAACATAAGGGATAACATGGATAAAACGAAATCACCATTATAAGCTTACATAGACCTTTCGACCATTTTTTTTAATAAATTTAGCTTATTTAGTTTTAATGTTGTCACTAAGCCTATTGTATAACAAAGGAGCTTAACAAGAAAAACTCCTTTGTCGAAATGTTGTTATTTGCCGGCTGATACATTAGAAAATAACCCATTCTAGTAGTGCGCACTTGTTGTGACCTTATGGCAGTATCAATGTTGTTAAAAAAATTGCAGAGAACCTGTATTATGTACAATTGCCTTACTGTCATAATTTTACATTCACTGTAATAACTGTAATAATAAGTGGGATGAATATTAAAAAAAAATTCTTCATTATTTTTAAAATTAATTTTTGAATAACATTTAAGGACTCTATGGTAGTCTTGTAACATGAATCCCAACATACAACATTATATGAAAGGAGAGATTGAACAAGAGGATAATATACAATTTTTAGTGTAACTTTGTCCAACATATTTCTTAGATTCTTGAAGATATAGGATAGTTTTCTTATTTTGTTTGTTAATGCAGTAATATGATCGTTCCATTTTAAATATTTATCAATAATTAAGCCAAGATATTTTATATTGTCTATTCTTTCAAAAGATTGACAATCGCAATAGTATACACAACAAAACACTGTAAAGGGACGGTCCACAGAGGGTTGACTTGCAGAAGAAATAATAATTTTATTTATTATTTAGTTTTATGCATGTTCAAAGTGAAAAGGTTTTGATCAAACCACTTTTTAACAGTGTCTAATCATGACTCACACTAAGCATAAGTTTCATTCCAAGTATCACTAGCAAACACCATAATAGTATCATCTTCAAACACAGCTGAAGAACCCAATAATGATAATTCACGAAGGTAATTAATATACAATAAAAATAAAATTGGACCTAAAACACTACCCTTAGGAACACCCTATAAAATTGATTTATTTGAACTAATGTGATCATTAATCATTTCGCTACGTTCTATTCCCAAGATAAGTTCTGACCCAATATAGTGCTTTATTAGCAACACCCATTGAAATAAGTTTTTTAAGCAGTAAACCATGGGACACGGAATCAAAGGCCTTAGACAAGTCTAGAAAGACAGCCATTGCTTTATTGCCAGCATCTAGAGCTTCTACGACTGTGGTGATCGCTTTTGAAGCTGCATCACTTGTTTCCATATTTTCTCTGAAGCCACACTTATTAATTGAAAGAATTTCGTTATATTTTTGTTTATTTAAGAATTTTTTTTATATAAGTCATCAATCTAATTTTAGCTAATTTCTCTATTATTTTTGGTAAAGTTATAATTAGGGATATAGATCGATAGTTATTAACATTTAGGTTATCCCCTCCCTTAAAAATACAGGTACGATTTTGGCATTTTTGCAGTGATTGGAAACAAGCCTTTCTTAAAGCTAACATGTGTGTATAGGAATGACTAATTCAAAACGATTTTGTTCGTAGACCATTGCACCATACTGTCATTTCCGCTTGAAAAATCTGATTTAAGCTCATTATTCACCTTTCGAACTGCATAAAAATTCGTTGGGTTAAATTCAAAACAGGCCTTCTGTAAATAACGTGTTGGATTACAATTTTTAAATAACATTCTCCACAGGTATTATTTGAACTAAGCAAAAGATTTTGCATAATTTTGACATACTTCACTAAAAAATTCATTGACATATTTATATTAATGAGAGTTGGATTATCATTTATAGATACAATATTATTTTTAACATTTAGTATATTTATGGAAACTTGTTCCTTTTGCGTATCCAATGATTCTTTTATTATTCTTTGTGTTGCCTCTAACCTCGTGAAGCTTCTCCTTATAATATGATTATTTAGTCGTTCTTTAGTTCACCAATTTATATATCTTTTGTAATACGCTAATTGTTTAATGTTATACATAATATTTAACTTACGTTACATAGATTTAAATTTCCCAAATAGTTCATAAAATTATAATTTTGCCGGGAATTTAGCAAGTCCGGAATTTGTTTTTCATTTAAACTGGAATAGGTAGATAATTATTTTCCAATTATTTTGAAAGCACATCTTTGCTTAGTAATCGCTTAGTAATAAAAAAATCGTAATATTTTAGCTAACACTACAAGGATTCCAGATTTCGCAAATAAAATAAATAACCAAAATCGAGAAATATTTAAGACAAAGGCTTAATATTATTAATTTTGTTACATAATAAGGAGACTTATTAGCTCTAGAGTACTTAAAATCAAAAGTTCCTTCAATCCTCATCATTATTAATATTTAATAACCAACAATTAACTTACCTTGGTGTGGCGTGTAAATAGCAACATCGATTATTGGGCTGTATTCCCTGATATTAATTTATAATATCAAAAAACAACATGAATATTCCCTTTTCAGAATTAACCGTAAGAAATAGCCCATATACAAATAAATGTCACCACTAACCTGATCGGCGATCTCCTTTGCATCCAGCTGGTCCAATTCGAATTCACAAATAATTGGCTGTCTGTTCATGCGGCAACAAGGCAATAATATGTTGGAGAGAGAAATACTTGTTTCTTCCATAAGGAGTGCAATACTAAATGAAATTTATTCTGACCGTCAATCGTCAGCAAAGGGGCACGTCCCTGACCTCTGTTGTGCAGTTTGGAAACACCAAACAAATTAGGGTGGATTCCAGAGCATAGAGGCTGAATACGGTAATTTCCGAGAGAGAACATGTAAAAAAATATTGTTTATAAAAATAATATAAATATTATACTACCCATATTAAATATGGTTCTAATATATGAAATCAAATGATGTGGTGTTCAACCACACCTATTCTACTCTTTTGAATCTTTACATGTAGCAAACACTTTGTGGGAATACATAATTATAAAAAATAAAATAACTTTGTTTTAATTTCACTTTATTATTTTTTTCATCCAACCGGTTTCGATTCAACCTGAACCTAATGGTGACTAATTTGTTTCTGTACTTGTTTAATTTAAATTAGTTTTAAGAACGCTAGTGAATGACACAGTTATGTCGAAACCGGTAGCAATATTAATATATCAAAAATACATAGTAAATAAAACTTCCAAACAAAATGGTTAAAAGGAAAACTATAAAAAACCATCCATAACCCCGAGCAACGCCAATCACGACAGTTAGTATTTTATACAGGTAGAATTATGTATGTTTAAAGCTAAAAGCTATATTGCTAAAAAAAAAAAAATGTTGGTTGCATATTTAACCTTTCTCAGATAAGCCTGAGCCGATAACTTTGAAAGTCAACACTGGTACGTGAAATCACAAATGCGGGTTGAAAAAATAAGCAATTTAAAGCTCAGGATTTCAAATTAAAATTTTACCACGACCCGGCATTAGATATAGTGTTCGTACGTGCGCCGTTAGTTGGACTTAACGAAGACCGGTCTTGTAATTTGTACGATTTACCGGACAAATTGAATATTTTACGCTTTCAAATGGGTGGACACACTGGATTAAAAAATCCTAGAAATGTGATCGATACTGATTCGAAAAAAAACTTAGAAGAGATTTAAAAAAAAAATATTGTAAGACAGAATACTCATCCAATTTTAGTACAAGATTTCTTAATTCAACCATCTCAATATTTGGAAGATAAGTATACAAATATTTTCACGATTATTTAGAGTAGGTAAACATATCTACTTTCTTAGAAATTTCATTCAATAACACCACTCCTCTCGCCATGCTATACTGTGCTAGAACATCTGTTCTGCCGTGTGGTTTCTTGAACAAGTCGTGACGATGATTGCAGTTGAAGTTTTCAGGCACGTATAAGCCACAGCATTACAAGAGGAATGGGATATCAATAAAGTTATGGTCTACATTAAAACAGTGTTGCAAGATTTGCATAATGTCTGGTTTCTAGCCTAATTCTATTTCTTATCTTAAGTAAGTCCATATAGTACATAAACCTCGGACAACTTCTATTCGTCCGCATATAGATACACCTAAGGATTTTGTGTGGATTTGCTTCTGCATTTAGTTTTGATTTGGAGTCCATACCCCGCTAGCGTTCTTCAGCGTACTTCTTATAATGCTATTATACATGGCTATCATTGCATCTAGGTCATAAAACTGTTCAGGTGTTCTGATTAGCGATGAGTTGTTAATGAGCCAGCTGTTCATTTATGCTGACTCATTTTAATGAGCCGGGAGCGTTCGTTCGGTAAACTGTACCACGGCTAATTGAACTCTGATTATTACTATTTTTTTTTTCTTTCTTTAAATTAAATTTATTGTTCTATGATAAGAAAATAAATATTTTTCAGATGCTCGATAGTATTCTAATGCATTTCTACGATGATGCATCATTGATAAAGCCTTTTTTTCTTTTTAAAATTAAAATCTTTGTATTCTTGTCTAGCTTCTACAATGCTAAATTTATGCCCAGGACCGTGGGACTTGCATTATTATGTAGAGACATGATGCGCTTTAAAACATGCCCTTTGTCGTCTAGGATTCACACATTACTGTGTAGAGATAAGAATAAATACTGTATTTACACGTGTTTAGGCATTGTATATGTACGCAAACAGCGCCTGACATCTGGACGTTATATAAATAGACCTATACGCTGGGAGTCGTATGAGATAGGAGTCGTATGAGTTGGGAGTCGTATGACTTGGGAGTCGTATGAGTTGGGAGTCGTATGAGTTGGGAGTCGTATGACTTGGGAGTCGTATGAGTTGGGAGTCGTATGAGTTGGGAGTCGTATGACTTGGGAGTCGTATGAGTTGGGAGTCGTATGACTTGGGAGTCGTATGACTTGGGAGTCGTATGAGTTGGGAGTCGTATGAGTTGATAGTCGTATGAATTGGGAGTCTTATGAACTGGGGTATGAGCTCATGAACTGGAAGTCAGATGAGCTGGAATCCATGGGAGTCACAATAGCCGTCGTTCAATTTTGTCGTACTTTTTAATCTAACGAATATATTGTGTTGGTACAGTGGATCGCACTCTTAATAAAGTGAGTCATGACCCATCACTAATTCTCATGATAAACAACAAACGTAATTTGAAAATGCATATAATTTTACCACAATTAGCGAAAAATTGAGCACGCTTAAGGCACACGGAAATGCTCACGACATATCTTTGTCGGTTTATCTCTTCAGTGGATGGGCAGTAAAACTTAATGTTGTCTTTTACTGGTAGAGTAAAGTCGTATCAGCAAATTTTTATCGTCACGAATGGGAAAATTATTTTTTTTGTATTAAATAAAGTCAATACGTAGTGAAATAGGAATACGATTAAAATCGGTTTATTATTTCCTTGTTTTATATTCGAGTAATGCTAAATCGTAATGTCTGGCGTCAGTGAGACTATGGCAGCCTCGATTGGCGAATTGAATGTTTTGATGTTGATGTAAAAGAGGAAGGTTGGATATTATCTGTTTTTTTTTTAATGTTTCTTCAACATGAGTGAAATGTGGTTCTTTATTATTGTACACCACGTTCAAAGAACGTTATTTTGTTTTGAATTATTTTAATATTTCAAATTTAAAAAAATTAATAAAATAATATACTTCAAATGTACCAAAATGTCATATAGTTACTGTCATTATTTTGTAGAACACATAAATCCGGAAATCTTTTAATAAAATAAAATATATTTTTAACTTGTCTATACATAGAAATAAGTAATCAGAAAAAAAAATTAAACGGAAGCTATTAAATTAGCAAGAACATAAAGGGGAATTATGAAAAAAAAGACAAAAAAAAATTGTACAAGGGCGGGTTTTTTCGAGGAATTTCAACGTTTTGCTAAAATTTCAAATTTAATTTCTATGAAAGTTCTAATCAAGATCTGTTATTGTTAATACTAACAGAACTTGATTGGAACTTTCACAAAACATGAAAATTAAGTTTGAAATTTGGATGACTCCTTGAAGTTTGTCGAAATAACCCACACTAAGAGTTGATAATGCCGATGCATAAAAATAACGAAAGAGTAGACAAATTCGTCGAGGAGAGCTTTATTAATTTTTTTTATTTTACAACTTCAAGTGTAAAAATTTAAATTTTTCGTCTATTCTTCTGGATGGTATTGAAACCTTCACACTAAACCAATTTCAATGTCAAGTGGAAACCTCATTTGGATAACATCAATCAATATCTACCTAGGTAAAAAATACTTCAATATAGTCTCAGTGGCTCCAGACGGTTGGGAGCAGTTGGGACTCTTGTGGGGTATTCATATAAAAAAGGCGACTATTGATTTATTTTAATAAATAAAAACATTCAAAATTACCACATCGATTGTCGAAGGGAATATTGATGGAATACATAGTAGAGAAACACTCTCAAAAGTTACATGGTAGGTATGAAAGCAGTTCCGTTGAGTTACTTAGGTTGGGGTCTGAAGAGTGAAAGATGCATTGATAACAGCTAACCTCCGATAGGAGAAGAAACAAAAAGGAAAGACGTCAAAGAGAAGGTTTAATTTTTATAATATATACAATTTTGACAGATTATCTTTGTTGTCACATTGACAAGGTGTCCGGAGGTAATGTACAGTAATTTTGAGAGGTGATTCTACACGATAGAACAAAAAAAAATAGATGAACAACGTGTATCGAAATATCAATTTCTTCCATACAAAGGGTATACCTACAAAAAATCTGTAATACGAGTTCGAGCTTACTCGATAAATATTCTTGCAGTGGATATTGGAAACGTTGTATCTGTATCCATGGCAACCGCACATAAACAATAAAAAAATATGAACTTCTTTTTTTTTCTTTCATAAGTCATAATTTTTATATTCCTCTAATAGACGCTTATTCTTCCTTTTTTTTCTTCCTGTTTTACTTCATTTTTTAGATTTATCTCTGTCATTATACACGATAATGAGGGTTCTTTATTTGCTTCTTTAGCTATTGTTCACACTATAGTCTTTGTTATACAATTTAATAGCCTAAAAGTGTTAAGCATTTGCACAATTAAATAATTTCACCTGAAAATACTAGTTTGAATTTCGAACGTAGTAATTCACCTTCATCTCCTGAAGTTATTGAATTTTACCCCCGGACAGATATCATGAAATATGTTTTAAAAGACACTTAAATATTTTTCATACTAAATGTGTTATGATGGTTTATCACTTTTGATTTTGGTGCATATTACTGGGGAGGTTTTACTATCAAAATTGAAAAGTATTCTTTACTGTCTTATAAAATTATGGTAATCTACCATAATAAACAGAATATTGTTTTATATTAATGATAAAAGTTGATGTTAGTTTGAGTTCATATTGAATTAACCGACGTTGACTTTCAAGTCCGGGAGTTTAACGAAGTTATTCCACCCAGAGGTGATTATAAAGTCTTTGCTGAGCGGAGCCGAGAAATAACGTTAATACAATTGTGTCAAGATCGCTGGAATTACGACGAGGGAAATGACGTTAAGAGACAAGGGGAGTCTGGAAGAGAAAATGATTAGGTTAACCGTCGTGTTTGTGAAAAGGAGAGGAGACTTGAATAAAAAAGATGATGTAACTAATTGGTTTTACAATCAATCAATATAACTACAAATTATCGAACTTTCAGACTTAGATATATTTTTTTCAAATATGTGCTTCGATAAAATAAAAAATAAATTACTTTTATATACAAACCAATCGCACAGTGTAAAATTTTATTAGGTAACTTGTAAGACTACAAGGTTGTGGAAAAATAATACCTATTTTTGAGTAACTTTATGTTGTCCTTTTGATTTAAACATTTTCACTAATGTTAATTTACTTAGTAATTCTTAAATTTAATTATGAAAACAAAACCATTAGCCACTCATCTCACTGAGACAATCCTGTGTTGAGATGAGCGGCTTTACAATTTAATAATAATCAGTAAATAGTAATAAGTAATAATAATAATAATACATGAATAAAAATTACTAAAAATTAATAAGTAAATAATAGTAAATAAATAATAATAATAAGTAAATAATAATCAGTAAATAGTAATAAGCATATAATAATACACATCAAAGATTAAGTAAATAGTTATAAGTACATAAGGATAAAAATAGGTAAATAGTAATATGTAAATAAAAATTATTAAAGTATTGTTCATTTATTAACATTAACATTGGTATCATCTTAATGTTTTTTATTTATATTTATTTATTATATTATATACGCCCTATATGGGCTTTTACATATTTAGTTAGTTATAATATTCACACAGGTGCAAAACACATTACAGTAACTGCACCAAAAACTAATAATACACAGTAACAGAAAAAAAAAAAAATAACGGGTGCAATATCCACCAAGTCAATACTGACATTGATAACAAATAAGTAAATAATGTAAAAAGTTGTAGTTAACAATAATTTATAAACCAGGCAGAAACAAATCACACATCCTCCTTTTGAAATTTGCCAAGTTTAGATTATTGTCAAATACATCCATATCATTTGAGTATTTGTTACCAAGACTGTGTAAGCGTTGAATTGGTGAATTCAAACTATAGTTAGATTGATGTTGGATTCTTTGAATATGTTTTTATGATTACTTCGCAATTATATCAGTTTCAACTATTAGTTTTTGCCTGATCTTTTTTAGGTCAAGAGATAATCAGTTTATTATTTGACGTTTTTTTAACTCCATTTACTGCAATGCCCAAGTAAAACCAAGTATGATACGCCCTTGTGAAAGTAAGAATGAGACATTTAGAAATATTGAACTCAATCTGTCTCCTCCTACTCCAATCAATGTCCGATTGGAGTTGATTGCAGTCTTCTAATATTAATATTTCTAAGAACAGTTTTGGGTCATCAGCGAAAAGAAGAAACCTGGAATGCAGAATTCTCTCTGAGATATCATTAATAAAAATATCACGGAGGGGGCCTAAATTAGAGCCCCGACGAACTCCAGAGAGCAGAAGAAATAATTTTGACAAGAATATTCCATGGGATACAAATTGATTTTTTTTCCGGTAAAATAGCTGGTAAAGATTATTGTAAACCGCAAAGAAAAACCTACTTTTGACAGTTTATTTAATAAGATGAAATGGTTTACAGAATCAAAAGCCTTTGAAAAAACATTATATGAGCAATCAACTTGGTAGCCTTTATCTAAGGATTTGGATACATAATCTGTGAGTACCAATAAGTTCGTGTCTTGATTGGCTCTTTGTAAACTCATTAGATTCCGATAATATAAACGGCTCTACTTGATACAGCATGTGGTTATGGAGTATTGATTCAAACTACTTTGCCGAAGAAGAGAGAATGGCCACTAGTTTTAAAATTTCCAGAGATGTCCTTTTCCCTTCTTATTCTACCAGCTGGGTCCTCCATCCATTGTAGAAGACACATTTTCAGCTTATAATGACAGTAGTAGGAGTTTTTCAAATATTTTCAGGTTACTCATAACTCAGGAAGGTGTTTTTATTTTGAAAAAAAAAATTTAATGTTAAATCTGCTTTTTTGTGAACCATCTACAAGCATGAAGAATGTATTAATTTTTTTTAAAATTATGTTGGAAAATACATGATTTATACGGTTTATCGAGAAAAAATACTTAAAAAACTCAAACCAATAAACAAAATGCCTTCAACGTTGTTTACAACGAGGGAATGCATCATGACAGAAAATGTGTTTTGACGAAATTTCATTCCTCCTCTCGTGTTTAACTGAATTTAATTGAATTACGGTCTAAAGAACTAAGACTTGATCTCTATCTTTTATTAAGAAGAAAGACTTAATAAAAGAGAGAGGAATTAGACATGAAATATACATGCTTTGTATATTATTCACATCGATTCGAAATAATTATACGAAACTAGTATCATTTTAAATTTCATAACCATTTTTTAGCAAAAATCGAATTTTAAATAAGGCTTTGGTTTTTTGTTAAAAATTCTCGATTAATCGCCTGTGGGCATTAGGTATATATACGAAACTATTGATACCTTTCACTGTCTGGCAAAATGTCTAATTTATCACTATGTTTTTTATTGGATAAAAAAATATATATTTACATATTATTCTATTCAATTTTATACAAAAAGCCTAATTTTCATGTATTTTTTTTTTTTATGTGAATACCGCACAAGAGTCCCAACTGCTCCCAACCATCTGAAGAAGGAAGGAGAAAGGAAAGAAGATGGTGGGGAAATACCTGGCTATTGAGATCTGGTCACCAAACACGGCTAAAAGCCATTTCGAGCAACGTTTCAATTCTGAATGGTGGTCTTTCACCAGGGCGATACTGAGAGTGTCTTCCACAGAATGCTGAATACATTTTAAAAGTTTCAACAAAGTTTGGGATAGAATACCAGAGATAGAATTATGGCGAGATCTAGCAGATTTTGAAAGGTATGGGAAAAAACTTTACGAATTTCAGAAGTAAAATTTCGAAGAGTAAAAATTTGTAAAATAATATAGTTATAAGATTTATTGAAACTTCCACGATTTACTACGTAAATGAATTTTAAATATCTAGGTACTTTTTGAGAAGTTTAGTATAACCTAGATATAACTATTAACACACTTAGAGTTTTCGTGTTACTTTAAAACTTCGCTGACTTTAGGTACTCAAATCATAAATATATTCTCATATAGACTCATCTCCACCTTCTTTTCGAACCTAGATTTTTGAATTATGTATTTTGACCTTTTGAAAGTCATACACGTAAAAATCACGGAATGGATCAATGTGGATTTTTTCACCAACACGTGAATACTGTATTGAGTATGATAATTCTAAATGCTTTGAAACCCACAAAGAAAAATTAGGTAAATGTGTTCGCGGGTAAATTGTAGCAACGTCGGGAGGTGATTCTATATGACAGTACAAGTAAATAGTATACCCATTAAAAATCTTTTGTGCACAATCGAACTTGCATAAAGAAAATTAACAAATACACTTAATGTGAAGAGTAGCAATGTCGCACATCTTGGTCCAAAAAGTAACATTGCATGTATAAAAAAATACTAGAAAACTAAAAACATTGTAATTTTTTACCGTTTTTTTCAATCGCTGTTCGCTCTTTTCAAAATTTTACAGGTGAGTATTTTTGTTAATTTACAACTAGGCAACATATTATATAACTATATGATTCTTAAAAAAATCATCTTACTGTGGTTAAGGTTAAAAGCAATACACACATATCCAATACAAATAATTTATAGTTGATTTGTTTTTCTTTTCTTTTCAAAAATAATTATTAAAAAATTTTGAGTTTTAAAAAACTTGATTTGAAAAAAACAACCTATTTTATAATATATTTTTTAAGCTGATTTATAGCGGGTTTCGTTAAGATTTTTTTCAAGAAATCGGTGCGTCTCAAAAGCAACTAAAATAGTTGAAAAAAAATTCGTTCATGTGAGCGAATAACGGGTTTAGAAAAAAAATGTTCCTCCATTTCGGACAAGAATATTACTCTTTTATAGTTGAACAATCACTTCTAGAAGTTACCCCCGAACACCTTGTAAAGCAAAAGTTTTGCCCACGACAGAACAGTGCCATGCTAAAAAAATAACGTATACATTTTGTTATCGGTAATACGGTTTTAATTCCTATCTGAAACAGCAAACCGTTTCTAAACTCACCTGGCACTACATCAGAAATCCAAAAATACCCCGATTCATAAATCTTCAATTAGCAATCAGCTCTGAATCTGCGGTTAGATCCGGTTCATTGGCGATTTGATTAGGGGTGCGCTATGGGATGAATCCCATTGACGAGATACCGAGCCCGGACTTAGTTATCTCGGATCTCAATATGGCCTCTGTCAGCAATTAAACTGGACAATCGAATTGACGAGTCACGACTGGGTGAGTCGACTCAGCAAGTGTAGTAATCGAGGAGAATTTGCGA
This sequence comes from Halesus radiatus, assembly GCA_022606495.2. Lineage (NCBI taxonomy): Eukaryota > Metazoa > Arthropoda > Insecta > Trichoptera > Limnephilidae > Halesus > Halesus radiatus. The sequence continues at coordinate 8,910 of JAHDVE020011391.1, read as the reverse complement.
GCTATTTGAATCTTAACGTTACGATGATTAAAGATTTATTGTGATGGAATCAAAATCTTACTATTAAACGCCCGTAGGTAGCCAACATTAACATTAATTTGTAACCAACACCTGTTATATACCTTTCATGTTTTATGAGTCCAACTACCTCTACTCTCTGGAGTCCATAAGAGTAAGGCATCCTCAATAATTGGGTTATGTTGTGAGGCTAAATGAAGTGAGGAAGGGTTGGCAGAGAGCGAGGATGGAATGAATCTGGGTGTTCAGATCACTACATATGGCTAAACCCATTTCAAACAACGTTTCAATTTTGAAAGGAGGGTACTGATAGATACTATAAATAATACGATCAGGAACCCATTTTTATCCCGACATTTTTATGAAATCAGTATAAACAGTGTACTGTATATTCTGATATAATATATACACACTTTGCCGATTTCGGTTAAGCTGACAATATTTGTATACTATACTCTCATTATTAAGAGTTGATAATGTTGCCTGTGGTGGAAGACTTAACTAACAGAGTATACTGTGTATCCTGATGAGGGAAGCTTCGCTTCCGAAACATTCTGATATGCATATGTTAAGCAGTGGTGGTATTAAGCACAAAGGATTTCTCATGAATTTTATTAATAATGACACTACAATGTAATTATACATCTATTGAAGAAAGTACATTTTTACGACTCAAGAGCTAAACAATAGATTTTCTAAGGACACAGAAACATCAATCCAACAGATTAGCGGAAATTGTATAACGGTAATGGTAACAAGGAATACATTGAAGCGGGGAGCATTGATTTCACAGGAAACGAATCAATGATATTGCATCACAAAAAAATGTTAATTTTGACGTTTCCCGAAAAACATTCATTACTATGGCACCACCAAGCAACTCATTTTGTCTTTTTGTATTTGTTTTAATATTATCTATGAAATTAATTTTATTTTTTATTTATCGGACATATTCAATAATAATGAAATTACTAATAACATTAGAGTTTCACAGTTTTCTTTAAAGAAACGAAGGCAAAACCACATAATAATTTTTATAGAAAATTTTCTATTTTATCTATTATGTATGAATTTGTTTTTTTTTTTAATTAACATCTAAAACATGGTTATTTCGATATATAAATTTCAGAAATACAGAAAATCGCCTTTCCATGTAATTATCGTTCTTATAAAGCGTTAGATAAGAAAAAAAATTCTAATATCAAATTGTTTTAGAATATGAACTAGAATCATCATCTTTCGGAACGTACGACGAATTTCTGAACACCGTTTAGTTAAAGTAAAACATGTGCACTTGGAACACTGTGTTTTTTTATACTTATTTTGATTTTCCTACCAGCTATCTTTGTGTTGCCATTTAAAACCTATTGAACGATCGGAGCCTCATCAATTTTTTTCTACTTTTTCTCTCAGATTGTAACCTAAACTAAATTGTAATATATTTTGAATTATTGGAGATATGTATTAATTCATAGAGTTAAAAGAAATATATAACTATTTCTCTTTCTTAAACTAATCACATACACACATATGATTCTTATCTTATTTTAATACTTACATTGTATATAATATTACTTAATGTTGCTTACATATCTTAGATATTATTCCTATTTTATATTATTTCCTTGTTATTTTGGTGACTAATTTTGGTTTAAACAGTTTTTTTTAAATGTTTTCATTCGACTCTCCGTTGTCAGGCTATCGGTAAGGAAATTGTATATACGAGTATATACTCTCATGGCCTATACTTCTTGACCACTTTCAGCCTGAATTGTTTTCGAGTATAATTTTATATATGGGGATATCTGTTGACTTTTTCAACAAGTCTAGGATTAATATTAATTTATTTGGAATAATTTATTGAAGCTTATAAACCAGACCATGCGTCCTGGGTTCGAGCCCCAGTTGCTACCGTTATCTTTTTTTTAAGTCTCGTTGCTTTCATGCTTCATTTTGGGAGTTGTTAATATTAACTCTAACAAACAGTTTTTTCTTAATTTTTTCTATCACTGAAAAAAATATTTTAATACAAAACTGTGTAATTTTAACTGTTTTTGAGCAAAGGGGTGGTGTTTACTTTCTTCTGTGGAGATTTTTATATTTTCCCTTTGTAATAAATGATTATTTTTAAAACAGTTTATTGTTAATATCATTGGTTTGGAAATTTTAATACAAATTTTATAATTCTTGATCTCCATGGATTACTGGTTAAGCCGTTATTATTAATTGTACCATTTATGTAGGGCATATGCAGTGCCGAAAAATAAAAGAGATTTATTTTTCAATCTACCGCATTTAGAAAGTACGTAGCTCTCTCCACAGGTAAGTTCACAAATAATTAGTTTCTGCATTTGGCTGGACTGTACAGGGGGTTGTGATAACGTCCTCGAGAGTGAGATTCTGGTAAAAAGAAATTTATTTGAACCAGAATTTCAGTGTTAAATATTTTACCGGTGTAATAAAATTATATTTTAGTAAGGTATCCTCTACGTGCATCTAAGGAGCGGTAATTGATCACACCCAAACTATAGTTATATGGGTATAGCCAAAAGTATCATCCGTAGAGACGCAAAAAAATTCTTGTGAACTCTTTCAATGCACAAAATGTTAATTAGTTCGTGTTAGGCCCAAACGGTAAATGTCGACTACAATCCACTAGATACTGGCGTTTTATGTAATAACCTGTGTTTGCGTGTTATAAAATCAAAATGATTCTCGAATTATGAAGCCTAAAAGCTTTTATGCTCTACTTCCTAAAACATTGATGCGTTGGTGAAAAATTAATATACTGTCGTAAATAACCCCTAGATATTTGATTGCGTTTAGGCGTTGGAAAAAAAGCATAAATTTTATGTTCAAATATGTACAGCTTCTTCGTTATGATGTGTACACAATAAAAAGCAATTCCTTACCATCCAGAATCAAAACGTGACTAGATATGTCTTCGCGGCGTTTATTGACGACATCTGAATAGTCAAGTTCATCTCAAACTGTATCTTTCTTATATCTATTTCATTCCAATATACAATCAAGTTCACAAACTTTCCTAAATTTAAGATAGAAGAGTAATATTGGATACAGGCATTTGTAAATCTGATGCGGTGTAGCGTAAAAATGATACGACGGCTAATGTTCTCTCATCTCAAGATTCGTGGGTGAGAATGATGGTGAAGCACAGGGAAGTGGGATGTATTGATTGATACAGTAAATAAAACCCTTGTAAAAGGAAAGAACATAAATTTAATGATTCTATAAACACGTCTATCATGGTTTAGCAAAGAAAAGAGTAAAGAGAAGGATTGATCCCAACACGAAAAGGTTCAAACAATAATTGATGGCTCTCATTGTCCGACTCCTCTCCTCAGCATCATGGAAGGCCTCTCCAGGTCCAGATGCTCACCGATCGTAGTAATCTCCAAAAGAAGTCTAGGACGACTCTTCTGAAGCGCCATCCGCCATAGCCTCTTCCGTGGGGTCCAGACAATGGAATATGCAGATGCTACCTTATGTCCTTTTTGGTCCGCTCATCACTTCTTCCGAGATTTTCACCACAGCAGCAGGCACGCGCGGTTTGGCTTCATCGCCTCACAATCCGGCCATCGATCAATCAATAAAACAAAAAACACACCCACTTCGGGCAAATTCAGTAGACGCCCTCCGACGTCAAACAAAATAGAAAATCAAATACATAATCTCTCCCAAAAACACACGTCGATCACGACCGCTCCAGTCAGGTTATATCGCCCGCCATGTTGAGTTGCTCCCTTCCGTCTGCCGTCTCCCATAGACATCCTCTCACCAATCTCTTCCGTAGACAATTATCCCAATCATAGACTCGGGGTCAGTATTTACGTTACAATTCCCCGCTTCCCCGTAAAAATTTTATGCCGCGAAGTGAAGTAAAATTTGACCTAACCTTCCTCTCTACTCTTTTCAATTACAGAAAAAACTGAAAACAAAGAAAACAAGTAACAACCAATATAAAACAAAAGTCAAAATTGACAAACAAAATGGTATATCTTAGTATGACAATACACAAAAAAATCAAGTTGTGATACATTGGTGGTTAAGCATAACCGAAAAGCAAGGAAACACTTCATACTTATAATCCTCAAGCAACTTATAAAATAAATAAAAATAAACAAGTTACATGAACCAAACACTTCCTCACTTTATGAGAGTCAATTTCTCTAGGTTAACACTTGTGAGGTTTGGAGAACTCAAGCTCCCACTTCAAAATTTTCAAAAAATTATTTTTATTATTAATAATACCCTACTTAACTAATCCTCTCTTCCTCTTAACAAAAAAATTACAATTACCATGCAGTTTCAACAGGGTTTTTTTTTTTTTTTTTTTTATATGTATCTAAAGAATTAGACACAGTATACCAATATCCATTTGATAGTTTGCGTATTCACCTCCAAAAATTTTCCTCGTCGTATAGTTATAGAACTATTTGGTTGTCATTTAGCCATTGCTAAATAGTATAAAGATGAGGGTTTACATGTTACAATACCTATCTATTCGTGTGGTTTCAAACAAGTACATTTGTCAATATCTATATATATAAACTTGCAAAGTACAATTTCTCTCGAAATTTTACATCTTCCTATCTTTTCAAATTGGTGCTCGATTTTTTTTTTTTTTAATCAAAAATCGACACGGGTACAAAATTTTTTTTTCAAAAATCGACACTGGTTACACAAAAATACTTGATAAATTTACGCTGGTGTTAGCAGTGTAAAAATAGTACATATTTACTAAACCTATTGGACAAATCAACTTAAAAAAATACTTATCAACATATTATAAACAGTGGTATTACTAGATCTAAACTATCTGCTAATCATCTTCTCCTGTTCAAGGAGGCAGAAGATGTTTACTCCAAATTGGTAAATATTTGTTTGTTGTGTGCATGCATTAGCAGTACTACACTTGATACTTAATACTAATATTATTACAAAAAAAATCATACTTTCTAAATGTCTATACTATATTCTTTAAGGAAAGAGATACCAACTTAATTTAGACATAATTATAAACTTAGAATATACATTAAACATTATAGTTACTAATTAACAATTAAAACTATTTTATTATCTGTGTGAAAGAAAGTAGCTCAAAATCTCCCAGACAGAATATATTAACTATCCTTTTCGAGTGTGTCGTAGTAATCTCCAAAAATTCTAATTTAACTTTTACTCCGGTGCACTCCAAAAGCATAATCTTACCTACGGCTAAACAAATTAAATACAAAGAATACCTACTATAAATATATACATATTGTCAGGTAACACACCATCAGACCGGTAACCGATTTAACTTTCATTTAGAGTATTCGGAATTATTAGAGGTAATTAACCGATATACCGTAGCGACAACAATAATATCCGATATATATGTATATCATGAAAATTCTTAAGTTTAATTTTCGAGGTACACTATTGGTATGTACCTATGTAAAAAAATAATCAAAATTATTATAAAAACAACAAAAAAAAATCAATCCCCGTTTTTTTTTGTTTATTTTGTTAGGGCGCCACTGATCTAAAAGATCAGAGAAACAAATAATATGTTTCTATTCTAGTCTAATGAGGATAAGTGTCAAAAAAAATATCATCAATAAATTAGAATTTGTGTTTATTCTGAGCACCTGTATTGCAGGTACCAAACTCCAGTACATGTGACCACAATAACACATTTGAAGAAACAAGTGGAGCGACATGAAGGATTGGTAGTCCCACATGCAACCACACTGTCATCTTCATCTTTAAGAGACGCGTACTATCTCTTTTTCTTTTTTTTTTAAATAGCGGATACAATTCCTCTTTCGAATAGCTGTTTATGTTATTAATCTCCATTGTAAACAGAATTAAATTACTTATTTATAAATTATCCGAGACGCAAACAATCGTGTACACGCAACACCATCTATTGTCAAAATCATGAATCATTTTAATTTCATTTATTTAAATTTATTTGCATTAGTTTTAGTTACCGACGCCAGGAAATGCCTGTGTCGCAAAAATAATTACCGTTTCTTTCAAGAATAACAATGTCACAAATATGCCAAAAATTACGACAATTAATATTTACCAACCTTCTAATGGCGTGATCGCTGACCTCATGTATGCACACATATACATAAACAATATTATGATATAATTAATAATATTTCTGTATCAATCCATACATCACACGAACTTCACCCATCAATTCCCGAGTCCGTGTCCATAATATCTTAAATATTATTCACAAAAACGTTGAGGCGCCATAATGTAGCGTAAAAATGATACGACGGCTAATGTTCTCTCATCTCAAGATTCGTGGGTGAGAATGATGGTGAAGCACAGGGAAGTGGGATGTATTGATTGATACAGTAAATAAAACCCGTGCCCCACGTTGGGCGCCATAATGTAGCGTAAAAATGATACGACGGCTAATGTTCTCTCATCTCAAGATTCGTGGGTGAGAATGATGGTGAAGCACAGGGAAGTGGGATGTATTGATTGATACAGTAAATAAAACCCTTGTAAAAGGAAAGAACATAAATTTAATGATTCTATAACCAAGTCTATCATGGTTTAGCAAAGAAAAGAGTAAAGAGAAGGATTGATCCCAACACGAAAAGGTTCAAACAATAATTGATGGCTCTCATGGTCCGACTCCTCTCCTCAGCATCATGGAAGGCCTCTCCAGGTCCAGATGCTCACCGATCGTAGTAATCTCCAAAAGAAGTCTAGGACGACTCTTCTGAAGCGCCATCCGCCATAGCCTCTTCCGTGGGGTCCAGACAATGGAATATGCAGATGCTACCTTATGTCCTTTTTGGTCCGCTCATCACTTCTTCCGAGATTTTCACCACAGCAGCAGGCACGCGCGGTTTGGCTTCATCGCCTCACAATCCGGCCATCGATCAATCAATAAAACAAAAAACACACCCACTTCGGGCAAATTTTGTAGACGCCCTCCGACGTCAAACAAAATAGAAAATCAAAAACATAATCTCTCCCAACAAACACACGTCGATCACGACCGCTCCAGTCAGGTTATATCGCCCGCCATCTTGAGTTGCTCCCTTGCGTCTGCCGTCTCCCATAGACATCCTCTCACCAATCTCTTCCGTAGACAATTATCCCAATCATAGACTCGGGGTCAGTATTTACGTTACACCATACATAATTGAATTACGTACAGTAGTAATATTGAAAGACCTGAAATATTAAGCGGACTTCAATTTGTATATGATATTTCAAATCAAATTTCAATAAATGAGTCGTGGAGTTGCAAAACCCGCTCTGGAAATTTATGCTGCAAAATGTGTTAGAAATACATTGCATTGAAAGTAAATAAAATATTAATATTTTTCGCTAGAATATCAAAAGAATGCTTTATTTATTTGATATTTGACATAAAATGTCAAGTATTTTTAAATTCAAGGTGTTTTAAAAAGATTTTCATGACTCCCTCCGATTTAAAAAAATCCAGAGGAGGTATTCAACTCCAAGACTCAAATAAATATAAAAAAAATCTTCACCAGACGTTCTTCTCTATATATGAAAATGAATGTTTTTCTATTTGTCATCGATTTTTTTCGACAATTACTAGACAGTTTTCTCTGAAAATAGCAGTTTATTCTTATTAGTGCCGGGAAGGTTTAGAGAGTAATTTGAATGAAATTCAAAATGTGAAACTGTTGCCATAACGTTTTAAAATTAGTATGAAAAACATTGAACCCGCATATATATTATAATATTGTATTATGGTTAGCCCATAGATGTATCACTCTGGTTAGCCACAGATTACACATTCAAAAGAAGAAGGTTTGTTTGTGTAGATATTTTCAAAATCGAAAACACAAGTAGGTACCTCCTTAAGAACTTTATTATTTAGAAATATGTTTTGAAAAAAATAAATATCTGGAATGAAAGTTCTGTTCTGTCGTTTTATTTTTATTTATAATAGGTATATTAAACAGAGGGGTTAACATTAAAAAAATTGCAGAGAAATAAGAAAAAAATATATAACAACAGTTCAATAACGCTGTGAACAACATGTAAAAAAATTGTAATTACAAACAACAACAAAAGTAACAAGAGAAAGCAATGTTTGGGTCAAGTGAAGTTAAGAGAAAATAAGAGATTCGAGAAATTTTGTTATGAAAGTTATGTTGTATAGTCGACACATTCGGACAAGTGATTGGGAGAAGATTAAGTTGTTTCTTTGGAAAGGAATATGGAAAATATCGGGGTTTCCTAAACGGTGGTTGATATTTATTTTGATTTTGGCCAATAGGGAAGATTTTAGTTATTTAAAAATTTGATCTCATTTTCGTCACGAATATTTTTATTTATTTACGGAGAAAATACTAAAATATAGTAAATATTAAAACAGTATACAATATCTGAAGAACTCGCCTGCATCCTAGCTGATTAATATAATATAGATTGATACAAAATAGCTATAATATAAGATGTAATATAGCTGATTAATAATTAAGGAATTTAAAATTGTCTTACACAGAAAGAATTTGAAAAAGTGAACAATGTCTAAATAAAAACAGAAGGCGAATAAACTTTTCAAATAAGTTTTACCAGAATGTAAAGGAAAAAAAATGATTAAATTAAAAACAGTGTTATACAAAGAAATAATAATAAAGGTACACAATGTGTAAACACTGTTTGCTAAAGTTTGTTTGTTTATTTTTTAATATGAAAGCAGCTTTCAATTTTCTCTTAAAAGTACTGCATGTATCAAAGAATATGTCGGAATCCATCAAAGTTTGATTTTGATTGAATAACTCGCACATTCTTCTGCACGTTCTTTTAAAGTTTCTAATTTGAAATGTTCAAAATGTTTCTTATAGTCGGCAAGCAGTGTGAACCTAACAT
>JAHDVE020011390.1:0-61895 GCA_022606495.2 Halesus radiatus | reverse complement strand
ATTGAGGAAGTGTTTTGCACACATGTTTAGTGTTAATTAATAACTCAGTAAACGATTCATTTAATGGACAAAAACTTTCACATACCTGGGCATACTGCTGATAACTCCGTTATAGCCTTCTCGAACCCAGCGTCACCTCTCTACGATATAAAAAAACTGTTTCTCAAAAAAGTCATTACATTTAGTTAACCTTCATGCGGGCGCATTGGCTATTATAACAAAAGAGTTTGCGCGTAGCCTAATCGACCTACGGAATAATAAAGCTAATTTAAAATGAAGTAAGTAAACGGCTTGTGCAAGCACGTTTATTCATTTGTTATTTTATTTATTTTTAACAATAATTCGTACCTAGTCATCAATAAAATGTTCTTTTTGATTATTTTAAAGATTCATTAACTTAATCTGCATTCACCCTCATTTCAAATGAAAGTTGTATGATCGCGGCAAATATTCTTAGTGCAAAATGAGCAGTGAGTTTTCGATTGCCTTCTTTTTTAGCAGGACAATTTTGCAGAACTCTCTCGATGTTTCCCTAGTAGTTGATGTGCTTTCTTTTAGATAGTTGGCTAAGATAGGCGCATATAATCGATTAGACGTTTTTTGCTCTACTGAATGCACAGAGCAGGAATAGATGTAAGAGAGTAGATATATTCACTCCTTCGTTATGTCTCTACCTCAGGTTGCCCGGCAGAGCAGATGATTATGATACAAGACAAACCCATAACAGGAGGTAACGGGACGCTCGCGGTTGTTTCGACGCCGCGCGACCACTTTAAGGTTAAAGGTGGTTTACTTTTGTGAAAATAGCATATCTTTGAAAATGCGTTTCCCATGGTAATTTTATAAAAAGGTCATAAATAATTTTATAATAAAATGTCATTTTACGTAAGTACATAGTTAGAACAAAAAATTCTCTACCTCGTCAAACATCGAACAAAAAGTCTGATTTATATATTTTACCCCATTTTGTGAAAAATCACCTAGACATCCCGTAAAGTCTCCCACTTTCCCATAAACGACGCTAATACAACGAAGCTCTCAGCGACAGGATCGTATTTACAGTATTTGCAATCATAAAAGCTAGCAAAATACAAAAGATGATAAATAATAACATAATTAAACCGTTAAGCAAACATTTTGATAAAATTTATTTGGGCAACGAACGACAATTTGGAGTTGATTCTACCCGAAATCAAATTGTTTTTTTTAATGGAAACAAGGGTCGGGGAAATCCAATTATAAGTGTGGACCAAATGGCCCCCGCTGTAGACAACAACTAGTTAGGCAGCAATTACCGCGAGATTAAGTCTGTTGGAGGAATATTATGCAAATGGATCTTGCTAAGTACCGAGCTCTTCGGAGGCTGCTGAAGGCACCATTAGGGACAACTTACAAGTTGCCAGTTTAGCAGAGACTTGACAAGATGAAAACCTTTGAGTCTACCACACATACGAGGGGTCCATCTAACATCCGTTAGCTTCATTCAGCAACTGTGGATTATTGAGGGTGGTTTTCCGGAGTGCATTAATAAAGATAATGAGATCATTTATTACACTTTGTGGAGCTGATAACTTTAATAATAATATTCGGGAAATTTTATATGTAGCACCTTTTAAGAAAACAACACTTCGAGGGTGCTAAATATTTCTAGCATTGCTACACTTGCCAGAAGCTGTATGTACTGTTCTCGTGTTGTACGCTGCCATGGAAACGTGTTTGAATTTGTTTTTCCCTTGTATTTTCCTCTACTAATGTATGTTCCTCTTTATAAATGTTGCCTCTCCACTAGCTTCAAGAACAAGAACTAACTGCTTTGGGTGAAAACAAGTAAATGGTTTTGGTACGTATTGTATAAATTTACATTAGGCCGTGTAGAGTCGGGGGTGTTTAGAATCATTTCATAGTAACTTCATTTTTTTTTACGTAGAGTCTTGACGTGAAAACCGATAGAAACGGTCATTAAAATAGTTAAGGAAAGTAGTGAGTATCCTCGACTGTTATTTTTACGCTTTATGAAAATAATTATCATTTTGCAGAAGAAAGTGAAACTTTGAGTATTTTCTACCGTAATTCGCTAAACTGACAACTATTAAAAGTGTGTTGATATCAGCGATACATTTAAGAATAATTCACAGAGCTTTTAACGCTTTTGAAAAAATCTTTAATAAATTAACGAGGGGTATAAAGTATAAAGATATGATATGCAGCTACTAAACCTCAGACAGGTATCTAATTGAATACACAAGTCGTAAGCACGTGGCTCCATAGTTTTAAATTAGACATTCCCAAATACTTTCAGTAGAATATTGTACTTCTAAATCAAAATGCTTCAATCATCTGAGGTTTCTATCTTCCTTCCAAATTATGACCACAAAGCAACCTCAGTTATTCAGTATCTTGTCTTGTAATTTAAAGACCAACAATGTTCATCAAAACAATTTGAATTTCCTCTGTAAAATGCGGCAATAGCCAAATTAGTGTTTTTGATGAATATTTTAATTGATTCTCTCCATCCAGATTTTCGACTTCCCGAAAAGACCACTTAATCGAAAATATCTGGAACATTAGAGCAAACCAGCATCCGGCCGTAAAGCATTGCGGATGATCCTCCCACGCTAAAGTTTATCTTTGTGGACCGATCTTTACATCCGTCTTAAACCGCAGCAAAAGCGGATAAACTGAACTAAGCTCTAATATCATCGTAAAGTCAGATTGGGCGACTCGATATTTGGGCGCTGCGTAAATCTCGCAATAAGCCGAGAGTTTACACTCATTATTTTTAGTACCAGCTGGTAGGCTTCGTATTTGATCTCCTTTCGAAGTTTTTCAACTACGATAATATTCCCAGAGAACTATTTTCGTGAAAAAGGCGATCTATGGAAAATCGATAATTCCCTAATTTTGTTTAACGAAGCGAACATAAACTTTTCAGTCTTCGCTTTTAAAGAATATACTCGTACATTATTTAAAATCGAACATTTTCTAAATATTTTAGAAACACTAAACTTGCCTATTTAATTATAAAATTTAAAATAAATTAAAAATATTATATTGTATTAATATGTACACAATATATTGTCACACAACATAAATTTGAAGAGCAGCGTCGTTATTGGAGGAGATTTGTTGAACAAAAAGTATGAAAACACTATGGAGTAAGTCATGTGAACGGGGCGAATGTGAATAACTTCTTAGCATCCGCTTTTGAACGGGCGCTTTTGTTATGTTGGTAGCAGGTATTTAATTTTAGGCTTACATTTGTGCTGAAAAATCACTTGATTTTTCCAGTTTTATTTTTACTAAATTGTGTATCATGTCATTGGTAATGAAGCTCAGATTTGATAGTTGATTACGTCCCTCGGAAGCAATTAAAGTAGATGACGTTTTCTGTCATACCAGATGCACAACATTACCTTGCGTGGATGGACACAAGCTTTTCCAAGGGGAACTGCTTGTTTGTTGAGGAGCAAAAGGATACATGGAAAATAGTAATCTTATTAATTATTTCTTACCCTCCATTTTCTATAGTCGAAAATGAAACTACATTGTAACAGTGTTATAGAAGCTGAAAGGCTAATAAATCTATTATTCATTTATTTAGAACTAGTTGATGTGTACCCGGCCTTACTCGGGATTATTTTTTTTTTTGATGAACGTTATGAAGTTGTGAATTCTTGCTTGTCGTTTGGGTGCCATAATTGATTTATAAAGAATATAATAATTTGATAATTTTATTTTCAAAACATATCTCAATAATAAAGTTCTTAAGTAGGTACCTACTTGTGTTTTCCATTTAGAAAATATTCTACCCAAACAAATCTCCTTCTTTTGAATATGTAATCTGTGTCTAACCAGAGTGGTATATCTATGGGCTAACCTCAATACAACATGGCGGGTTCAATGTTTTTCATACTAATTTTAAAACGCAACAGTTTTACATATTGTATTTCATTCAAACTACTCTTTAAACAAACTGTGCTATTTTCATGGAAACCGGTTGAAAAATTTTGGAGAAAATCGAGGACACACAGACAAAACATTAATCTATATATATAAAGATTTGCGGTATTTACAATGGGCACGAAATACGAGCACATATATTATACAGTGAATATGTGTTAAAAGGGAAAACAATTAAACGAAGTAAGCAGATTTTAAACATTAATTTAAGTTTTAGATATTGAATATTATGCAGCATCGACGCCATTTGTACCTAGATTCCAAATAGTTAAAAATATTTTCCACCTCTGTGTATGTTTTGGCTAATTATTAATGCTTTGACATTAAATCCTTTTAATGTCAGCAGAATTACAAGCGAAGTTCTTTTAGATATCTATATGGACAGCTATAACATTTAGTAACTGGGGAGTATCTGCATGGCCAATTATGTCACCTAATTGTTTAATTATTAATATTCGAGTGCTAATTATTTAGTGAGCCATACTCGATCCGGCCTAATTCAATACAGAAGCCGGTCATCAAGCATACCATTAAGTGGAGACACTTAGCGCCGGCAATTAATTAACTACATTTCATGTTGATATTCGTCTTAAGCTCAGACGTCTACAGATTCTGGTACTTAGAGACTGGATGCTGCAATTAGAACTGAGTCTATAAGCTCCAATATATATGCGTAGGGCTTTTAATGTCAATATGCCAAGGGTAATGCAATGGCAAACGAATAATAATGAGTCTCAAAATTCTTTCAGTAAGATATATTCTATGGTACAAAATTACATTTCAGCGAATTAATAACCCTATATACTCGTATAATACAAATATACTAAAGCACACTTACAATACTCGTCTCAATTTTAATGAAGGATTAATGGTTCCTAAGTATACAAACAAATATGGACAAAGAAGTTTAGATCACATGATTCCTAGCTGTAACTGAAAGACCTATTTGTAATTATAACTATAAGTGATTAGATAATAAGGAAATATTATTTTATGTGTGATTTATTGTTGTCGTTTAGGTTTTTAATTTATATATATTGTAACCTTAACTGTTAATTTTGAGTTTTGAATAACAAGCTCCCGTCAGACAAACTACAAAAAAGTAGTTAATCGGGAGATGGGGGAAAGAGTAAGTTTGGGGAGCACTTGGCTATTCGGATCCGGTCACGAAACACGGCTAAAGCCATTTCAAGCAACGTTTCGATTCTTAATGGTGGTCTTTCACCAGGGCGATACTGACAGTATCTACCACTCTGGAACGTGCCGCAAATATACTACATATTATTTTAAATTAATAAATTGTGAAATAACACAATTTAATCAAAAAATTTTTTTTTGCTCACGCAGGGATTTGAACCCGCGACCTCCGGATTCGTAGCCAAGGATCATAACCACTAAACCAGGGAGACCGTCTAGAGGTGTAATACTCGTACAAACAATAGTGGTAGGTAGTGACGCTTACTACGGTTATGGTTAGAGCAACAGGATCACTTTCCTGTGATGTAATCAGAAATACGTTAAATTACGGAAATAACGACCCTTTGGGTATGTACCTGGCTAATGATATTAACATTATATCATGCTTTGCACATCGGCGTATTTTTCGTGATTTATTGTAGTGAAATGAGTGATTAATGATAACAGTAATGATTGGTGAAAATATATATTAAGTTATATTTTCAACCACCGTGAAAAAGTACCCGATATTTAGTTTTTAGAATACGAAACTACGAATGTAAATAATCTCAGTGATGAAAGATGAATGTAAAACAGTAACAGGTTAGAAAATTGAATCCTTATGATGATAATCTTGGGTTGGAGACACAACAACAGCCTTGAAATATAGCCTTATCCAATCAACCCATGTAAGCAGCAGCGTGAAAGCCAGTCCTTAGTTTTGTATTAATTGGATGAATGCTGAACGTGGAAGGAAAAAGGCCATTACGAGAATACGAAGCCAAGTCAAATGGAATCACTTCTTCAGGCAGACCAAGACAGCGCTTTGTGCACAACGCGATGGCCGATCCGAAGATGCTGAGATAGAAGGAATGCTGAGAGCAAAAAGCAATGCATCATCAGAAGAAGAACATCATTATCGAGGAGACTAAATACGTACAACAGCTTTGATCATAGGAAGTAATATAATAATAATAATTGGATTACTTGTATAACGCCGTTTTTGTGAAAAATCACCTCAAGGGCGCTGTACAAATCTTAATTCCTATTCTTTATCTAATTATGCACAAACAGATACAGAAAAACATACTTACCTGGCAGGTCGCTTCACATGAACACAGTTTTATTAGAAAATTAAAGTATGGAGATGATATTTTTACAGATGCTATTTTATCCTTCTATTGATGTTATATTTATTAGAAGATTGGTGGTACAAGAAGAGTTGAAATACTTTTAATTTTTATGACTGGAAAATTTTTATAAAATGACCTTAAAAAGCGTAAGAAGCTTCTAATGGATATTACGATTCTTTATTTATTTTTTACACTTTTCGTTATTTACAGTGTTGCGGACTGTGGACGCATTTGCGCACCGATGCGTGAATTTTTGAAACTTTTTCTATAAGTAACTTTAGGTGAGCACCGACCGGCTAGCCTAGCTATGCAATTTACGGGTGAATTTCTTCAATTTATGGATATGATTGTCTGAAAAGATGAGTTTTAAGTTTAGTTCTGAATTCTGTCGAGTCTTTGATAATTCTTAAGTAATGCGGCAGTTCATTCCAGGCTTTAGGTCCTGATACTCCGAAAGCACGATCACAAAGCATCGAATATGTAATGTTTAACTTTCTGATTTCTTCAAAGTTAATTGATTTTAACATTTTAATCAGTAACAATGCGGCGTGTAGTTTTTAGAACTTCCTTGTTGACATTTCACTGTTAAATTCCATTTCACGGCTTAAGATGTTAAGTCTCGGTGGCGGAAAAAAAGACATCTCTTTGTTTCAAGAAATTTAAAATTCGTTTTCTCCTGAGATGATAGACTTAAACAGCGAAAGTAAATTTACATATTTTTATAACACGGTTCCAGAAATAAAATGGGAGAAGTTTCGCGGAATACGGAATTACTGGAAGGCCAAAACAGCCAGGAGACTTTTTTTGAGACAGTGAATATTTAAAAAAGACAAAAAATCTTATTTAGATACGAAGATTTATGTAACGTATTTCTGCGTTATTTTTCTTGGAACCTTCTTTTAAGTTCCGCATAATTTTATTTCATTTGAAAAGCGTAATTAACGGTTTTTTTTATTCAAATAATGAGTTCGTTTTACTGAAAATATGTAAAACTTTACTTATTTGTTATTCATTATGCCTAGAATTTTCATTTCAAGTCGAATCATGAATTAATTTGTGTCAATCCAATATCTTTCATAAAAAATATAATCTGTATCATTTTTTCCCGATGAACATATTATTTCTTTCGCAACCCTTTACAAATCTATAATTCCATAGTCCATAAATAAACATAAACAAAAAAGTAATCACAATTTCAAAATATTAAGTTTAATAAAATGTATAACATTGTATTCAAATATAATGCAAGTATAATCCAAATATCAGTATCAAAGATATAGCCAATACGCCAATACGGACGGTAAGCATTCGAAGCAATCGAAGTTACGCCAATATTGCTCATCGAGTTGCTTTTCAATTACGACAACAATATTCCTCGAGATTACGTCTTTCTGTGCGAAAAATTGGAATATTCCTTTGACATTTGATAAACCCATTCAGAGGGTTATTGATTTCTGTTTTGTACCCTTTAGAAAATCCCTCGAGTCGCCTTGCACAAAGGTATTTATTAAGGGAAGTGGCCCTGCGCCTGACGGGAAAATTTAACCTAAAAACACTTAAACCATTATGATTATTTGTTCGCTCTCGTTATGCCCTTTGTTAGGGAATATTTCGAAGTTTTTGGCACAGTTATAATGGGACGAGGTTTTAAATAAGCGACGAGTAAATAGACTTGGCAGGCAAGTTCAGGCCGTTGGACCTAGGTACAAATAAAATAAATAGGAGTTTTTTTCCATTGTTCTTTAATAATTACACTTTTCGCGGAGTTAAATGTCATTTTTGACAAAACCCTCTTCTGAATGGACACCTCGTTAACGAGACAGCCAGAGTACTTGTCTAGTTGTTACAAATATCCAGGTGCCTGTTCATTATTCTCTGAATACAAAACAACGAAATAAAGAATAATAAGAGAACAACGTGTGACGGCCTCCATGGTCGAGGGGTAAGGCTCTCGACCACGAATCGGAAGGTTGCGGGTTTAAATCCCGGCGTGCGCAACTAAATTTTATTTAATTAGTTTGTACTGTTTCACAATTAATTCATTAAAAAATAATGTATAGTATATTTGCGTTTCAGAGTGGAAGATACTCTCAGTATCGCCCTGGTGAAAGACCACCATTCAGAATTGAAACGTTGCTTGAAATTGCTTTTAGCCGTGTTTGGTGATCAGATCTGAATAGCCAGACAATTTCCCCACCTTCCTCTTCCCCTTCTCCTTCCCCTCCCTTTACCTTCAGCCTCACAACATTTCCCAATTGGGGATGCCATAGTCTCACTGGCTCCAGACGGTTCGGAGCAGTTGAGACTCTTGTGCGGTATTCATGCAAAAAAAACTCAAAATTATGTAGCACTGGTAGAATTCTGCAGAAACATGGACATGGACATATTTCTAAAACATGGAATTAAACTACAATCATGTGTGTAAGTGGTGTACATACAAACAGTATGCCTCGTATGTGAGGAAATGAGAGGCGTGTTGTTACAAGCTTGAACTGCTCACTCGACATGAAAAACGACGTAATCGTTTCATATTTTCTCGACCATAACTTATAATTCCTAGATCTCAACTTTATTAGTGTAAATTTGGTCACGTGTCCGGTGCGTGACCGCAATTAAAATGATATTAGTGACCTAACTGGGCTCAGGTGGGTCGTTAACTTGTCCTCTGGGTTTACGGGAGGGTGCGGCCTCCAGTCCCCTCGAATTATTACTCCCGAGGGTGGTTTGGAAGCGAACTTTGGTCTTTTTAGTCCTCGTTCACATTTGGCAAAACGTTCGACACCGCGGCTTTTCAGAGTGCGAATCAATTTATATAAAAAAAAATGCTATTTCTCTTATACAATATTCGAAGCTCGCATGCACCAAATTTTGGAAGGCGCGGAAAGAGGCAATTCCATCCACGGGAATATGACGTGTTTCGCAATGATTTTCAGATAGTTATTAGGTACATGTATACCCATACTAAATCGTTTTTGTGATGCATTTACTTAAAGGTTATCAATTAAGTCTTTTAATTTAGTGTCAATGTAGTTATTTTTCGAAAGTGGCCTTGAGAAAATGTTTTAAAAATTTGACCAAAATTTTTTTTATCATTGTACATTAACTACAAGAGTGGCATTTAATATATATTCTTGGATTAAGGTCCATCGTTTCCATTGGTACGATGGATCTAACATTCGTTTCCATTGGTACGATGGATCTAACATTCGTTTCCATTGGTACGATGGATCTAACATTCGGGTTATCGCAACGTGAAACCGATGCCGAACTAGCCTTACAAATAAAACGAAGTAATTGATCTGTCGCTAACTTTGTTCCGGAGCCGACAAAACCCTGTAAAATTATTGACACCGAACTAAAATGTACAAATGTATTGAATAAACTCTTATCAGATTGAAAACATACCTCAATTGGAGATGCCATCGTCTCCCTGACTCCAGACGGTTGGGAGCAGTTGACTCCTGTGCGGTAATCACTAAAAATACACTTTTTCATATGCGAAGCCGTTTCCTACTGAACGATTCATTCCCTTTTACAAACTTTTTAACAAATATCGCCACCTTAATTAGATATTTACCTAAGTTCATTATGGCAACTTGGTAGTTTGACTTTTTTTTAATTTGAGAGACACTTTGGAACTACTTTATATACATAATAGATGTATGCAATCAGATAATAAAAATGTTATAGTACAATTTTAAACTGTTTTTATTTAAAGTATGAAGAATTTTAATCTTCAATAGAAAACCTTTTTTTTTTTTATTATTATTATTTCTTTTACTTGATACGATTTTTAGGTAACTTATAATGAATGGTTCTAGTAGTAATATAAACCAATTTTTTTTAAAACTAAAATGTGACATTCAAATCTCCATTTGTGATCAAATGGACTTAACTAACTAACCATCAGGGGTATTTTTTTCCACTTCGCACAACTTCATGTTGAATTTAAATGTAATCACTTAAGGGCGGTTACTGATTCATGATACAAAAGTCAGTAAAGTTTCGAGTTGTTTGATCGAGAGGTGCCGCCGCCTGCCGTTCAAAAGTTGAAAAAGAAGTTAAACATTCATAACCGTAAAAATTTCATTTTAAACTCTTTGAAGCACTGTGGTATCGAAAATCGATCACCAAGAAAATAAATAATTCTGTGAAAACCACCATCTATTAACAATTTTAGTAACTAATTGTGAAACACGGATTCTCGACTAATTAGTTTAACTATCAATCATATATGGCGCTGCACAGTTTGGCTATAAGTTTAACATTTTCAAAGGATTTATGTTTAAAAAAAAAGCTGATGCTTCAAAGAGATAAATAAATATTTACGCCCAAATTGGGCTTTACACTTTGAACTTCTCTAATTAATTCAAAATAAAGATAATATTATTTTGCCATACGATAAACATGCTGTTTTTAAAGAGAAATATATTAAGTACGTTTTTTTTTAATTTGCATGGGCTTAGCATTTATCAAAATAAAATCAGAAATATTAAACATTTCTGACCGTTCTACGAATGTTTTACAAAAACATTTAAAAAGTTGAATATCCTTAAAAGATGCTGTGAAGGTTTTTCTTTAACATGCAGATAAAATAATTTTTTTTAAAAAAGAACAGTGTGTAGTTTAATTTTTTCACTACGTAATTTTTTTTTTAATTCGGATTACAAATGTTTGGTTAAGTTTATTTACAAAAACGTTACGAGAAAAGATTAAAAATATTTTTCTCCACTTTAAAAATCATGTTCATATTTTTAATATTTTATATACAAAATAGGACGGTCAGAAAAAGTAATATTTTTTATTAGATTTTGATAAATGCTAAGCCTATGTAAATTAATAAAATATTTAATAAATATTTTTCTATTTAAAAACATTACGTTTATCGTATTGCGTAATAATACTAACATTATTTTGAATTAATAAATAATAACTCTCCGACGTCCTTCTCCCCGTTAAGTTTAAATATTTTGACGGCCGAATAACAAAACGTGGCAACTTCAGTTCTCCTTTTGGCTGCCTGCGAAGTTATCCACGTCAAGCTGAAACTATTGAATATTACTAACCTATTGAATATTACTAACCTATTGAATATTACTAACCTATTGAATATTACTAACCTATTGAATATTACTAACCTATTGAATATTACTAACCTATTGAATATTACTAACCTATTGAATATTACTAACCTATTGAATATTACTAACCTATTGAATATTACTAACCTATTGAATATTACTAACCTATTGAATATTACTAACCTATTGAATATTACTAACCTATTGAATATTACTAACCTATTGAATATTACTAACCTATTGAATATTACTAACCTATTGAATATTACTAACCTATTGAATATTACTAACCTATTGAATAAGAGCTGCACCGAAATTATTGGTGGGTATAACAGCATCATTTTTAATATTGTTAATTAATATCAATCTCTTTAATTGTAAAAAAAACTCTAGAGAATGATTAATGGAGATAGGACACGCGAACGCGCCCTAACAAAACAACACGTTAAAACTGACTCCAAATAATAAGGGTGGGTTCACATTCAAGAATCTTTGAACCTCGTCACTTAGGGGTTGCTTCCCATCAATGCTAAACAATATTGTTATTCAAAAGCCTGATTTACAAAGGGATGGGTATGTGTTCCGATTCGTGTTTGCACTAATGAAGGTATTCACAGAGAATCAAAAATCAAATTGCATTAAATTCGACTTACCTCTGGAAAATCCTTTTTATTCTATTTCAGAACTTTAGAGAATGATTAATGGAGATAGGACACGCGAACGCGCCCTAACAAAACAACACGTTAAAACTGACTCCAAATAATAAGGGTGGGTTCACATTCAAGAATCTTTGAACCTCGTCACTTAGGGGTTGCTTCCCATCAATGCTAAACAATATTGTTATTCAAAAGCCTGATTTACAAAGGGATGGGTATGTGTTCCGATTCGTGTTTGCACTAATGAAGGTATTCACAGAGAATCAAAAATCAAATTGCATTAAATTCGACTTACCTCTGGAAAATCCTTTTTATTCTATTTCAGAACTTTACGTCATTATTTGGTGAAGGAATTTCTGTAACAAAGAAAAAAGGGTTAAAATCAGTACGCGATGGGGCTTACCTATATGTTGACATCAAAAGCGTGTTTGAAAATAGGTTTACCATTAAATTTTTAATTACATACTAATATTATGTATTAAACTACTGACTTTATTTAGTGGATTCCCAGCTTCGTTCGAGATTTCATCATATTGAACGATTGAAAATTATTAAACAAGTCGTAGGTATCGTCTTTTTTCAAGATAAAAAAAAAATACTTTAAAGTTCATCATCACAAAACTTATGATGAAAATCACGTTGCCAGGTGATAACAGTTGTGTTAAGTAAGAAATTGTAAACAAAAAAGGAATGCAAATTTCATGTCTGAGCTCACTGGCAGTTTTTACTGGTTTAAATAAACATTTCTACTGTAAAGTTTTGTTATTTCGAAATATATTTGTATTTGCTTGTAGTCTTCTGTTATTATATTTAATCTTTTTTTTTATTATTTATCTGATGTGTATCTTCTTTGTATTAAGTGTGGACAATTTGTATAAACCTGGCACAATAAATAAATAAATTGTAAAATTTATTCGAAAATGTGGATTTATATATTGATTGTTGATTATCATAAAAGCATTTTTTTTGTCTTCGAAAGATGTGTAATTATTTTGTGACGTCAATATCAACACAATTAAAAAAAAGAGCTTTGTTTACACCACTGTTTTTTTTAATATATAAATATCTACATATTTCAGAAGCAAAGCTTCCCTCATCATGATAAACAATGCTTTTTTTATTTATTTCTTTATTATTATTCTCAACCATAAAACACAAAATTACATACTGTTTTTAGCAAATGTTACAGTTAGTATAAGAAAATACGCATAGAAAAATAATCCATATACTCGTATATATTATGAAAATAAAAATATAAAAATTTGATATAAACCACCTCACTATGTACGTAGGCTGAGCCTGTTCCGAGGTGGTAGAAATTAAAAGAATTTTAATATCCTAAATTATAAGGAGATGAGATTTAAAAAAAAAGAATGAGGAAAGAGGAGAAAACATAGCGTGACGTATGTTGTAATTTTGTAAAAGTTTTGAGAAATGAGAAAAATAGTGAAAAATATAGGCGTGTAGTTTGTTGTTATATTGTAGATGTTCTTAGTATCTGGCTACAGAAGCTAATGTGTTTTTTGACTGTCCATGTGTGAATTTTGTGTTTGAGATTATCATTTGTGAATGTCGTACATTTAATTAAATTAAAACATTTTAATGCCAAATGATGATAATGTCTTTGTCCGCGCGTGCTATTTATCTTCGGAGTAATGTGTTGATGTCTTGTTCCGTAATGGTGTTGTGCAGTATGGTGGTTTTCTTTGTCTTTTTAATAGTGTATAAAGAACATTTTGATATACAGTTGCTGTATATTCAGTACAGCGAAGTCCATAAATAATTGTACTATCGAGAATCTAATTAATGAATGTAAATACCAGAATACATCTGTAAAATAGGGGCTCAGTAGGGGAAGAACACCCAGCGAGGATTATCAATATTATAATCGTAGGGACAAAAATTTTAAAGCAAGTGAAATTTCGCTTTAAAAATTTCTCTTTGAAGCGAAATTAATAAAATAAAATAATTACATAAGGAAGAATTTACATGTGAAAGCACAATGTAATAACGTGTGAATTCAAGTGTAGAATTCAAAATTATTTCACCTTTACTACTCGTGCCCGCATACAGAGTGAATAGTAATTTGTATTTGCATACTCCGCACGCAGCTTGCACTTGTCAGATAGCGCTGGTGCGCCGATTGTAATCACAAAGTATTGTGGATGTGAGAGAAATTCAAAGATGCTATTGTTTGCGGTCGATGGGGCAAAATCAACAGACAGACGGACTTGGCGCAGTACCTACTGTGGAGGCTGCAGCGCCGGAACAAATGGATTTAAACGAATGTCGAAATTGAAGAAAGCAAAATGGTTCTACGCAAACATCTCTCTGAGCGGATGGCATTGACATACGGAAATGTATATATCAATGACTTAAATTCAAGATGTTGTATCTCCACTTTTTTTATAAATTAGACTCTTCTAAGGAGAATACAAATTTCTATGTATAAAAACATGGCATCTCTAATTCAGACCGTTCCAAAGATGTTTACATATTTCAACGCGATTTTTTTAAAGCTTCGTTCTTCTCGAAGTAACGGTTCATGCAGATACAAATCTTTAAGTCATAGATATTATGTTTAAAAATGTTTTTTTTATAATACAGCAATGGACTTTCACATGTTAATAATTGCATAACATATTATAAATAAAACAACCAAAAAATAAACTTCGTAAAAGTAAAGTCGGAAAATAAAGAAAACCATAAAGCGTAAAACTAATATAGGTTCTCAAGCGGGAAAAACTGTCAAGCTTTTTCCCTGTGGATTTTTTAGGTCAACTGAACTATTTTTTATCACAATGCGTCGTTTCCATCACGAGCCTTGAAATAAAAAATAGCTTTGATGAGACTAGACGGTGAGTATTTTTTCAATTGTTCTATTTAAAAAAAAAAGATTTTAAAAAAACGACAATATGCATTACCAGAAATCATGGTTATGTTTTAATTTCGTATGTAGGTTCTGCTTGACAACAATATGTCAATTTTGAACAAGTGAGGGGTGTTGAGTATTATTCCTTGTAATATAATAAGAATATCCATATTCAATTACAAAATAGATTTATGAAGAAACGTCTAAAATGTAATTTCAATTGGAATATGTTAAAAAAATCATGTTTTATATCAAGATATTTTCTCAACTTTGTTTCGCACTTTTATAGTGAAAAAACCTTCAACTCGCAAGTTCCCGGAGTTTCGTATAGCAGTGGTATTGTACTTTGACAAGTGACTGAAATTGATATTAAATTAGATAAATTTGTCCCAATTACCTAATTTGATTTTAAATAACTGAACATGACTTCAAAGTATTTATCCTGTTATCAAATATCTTAATTTGGTTTTAAATAACTTAATTTGATTTTGAAAAACTTAATTTGATCTTAAATAACTTAATTTAGTTTTAAATAACTTATTTTAATTATGGAAAACTTAATTTGTTCTTAAATAAATTAGCATGAAACCGGAATAAACACTAATTATTATAATTTCCTCAAAAGATTGGTATTCACTTTGTGGCGTCATTATTAATAAATTAATTAAAATGGTACACATATCAACGTATCAATGTTTCGAAAGCGATGCTTTCTTCTTCGGGGATATATAGAATTTGGTATTCTATATATTCCTGATGAAGAAGCATCGCTTTCGAAACATGTAGATATGTGCATATTAAGAAAGTGATGAACACTTTATTTAGTATCGAAATACCTAATTTTATTATAAATAACTTAATTTTATTTAATATACCTTAATTTAGCATCAAATTACTTAATTTTATTTGAGGAATCTTAATTTGGCATCAAATTACTCAATTTTATTTAAAATACCTTAATTTGGCAACAAATTACTTCATTTTATTTAAGGTATCTTAATTTGACATCAAATTACTTAATTTTATTTAAAATATCTTAATTTGGCATCAAATTACTTAACTTTATTTTAGGTATATTAATTTGACATCAAATTACATAATTTTATTTAAAATACCCTAATTTGGCATCAAATTACTTAATTTTATTTAAAGTACCTTAATATGACATCAAATTACAAATTTTATTCAAAATATCTTAATTTGGCATCAAATTACATTTTTTACTTAAATACATTAATTTTGGATCAAATTACTTAATTTAAATTTATCCCAACTCAATCTTTATAGATATTTCATCACTACGATGAAAATGCGCATAGAACAACCTTTCCAGCATATGAACAAAGGGTGGATGGCCGCATAATTGCCCGGCAATAAAGTTTAATACATACAGTTAATACGCGCACTTGTTCAACATCCAGCGATTCATTATAGTAATTTAATAACCATTTACATTGCGTACAATGTTGACAAGTTCAACATCACGATCACACATCGTTACATTAAGGGCACCGGGAGAATATAAATAATTCAATGGACATTAATCATACGTTTAAAAATGTATTTAACTTACAAATTACAACAAATATTGTTATCGTTTAGCTTTATGGCTCATCATTTACGTGGAGTGGTAACAGTATAACCAGATATATTTTCTTGACGATTCCTAAATGTGTACCCAATCGAATGAATGACATGTTTTTGACGACTATCCACACTAGTGACCAAATTATTCCTAAAATATTACGCCTTGAATCGAAGACAAATCCACCAGCTAAGTTGTTGATCTTGGGTATTTAGCGAATATTAATTAGAAATTGAAACATGAAAAAATAATTCAAATGTATTTGTGTTAGGGTAGCAGAGATGCATTATCATCTTTGTGGTTTATCTACAGCTTAGATCTTTGATGAAAACGCAGACGTCGCAGTAGGTATTTTTTATAATAATTTGGTCACCAGTGTCCTAGTATATTGAATAATAATATCAATTTAACCTTTACGTATCTGAAGTTATTTTTTTACGTAAGATCTGAAAGGAGTCACACTAGGGTCCCCCCATAAAATCGTGAAGCGACCGTGACTCAATATTCATTTTGCCTTTTCCAGTAACACTCAGATAGTTGTTACTACCGTTTTAACCGAACATCGCACATCTTCGGCCAGCAGTCTATCATTAAATAATGCAATAAAAGAGATAGTACAAAAGCGAGCGTAACTCATATATATAGTTCCAGTAAAATACACCTTTTACGATCACACTAGCTACTTGTTTGCGGAGAGGATTTTTTTATACTTTTGGAGACACGAACAGGTGTGTTGCGCTTTGTGGAGGGGAGATAGTAATTTCGTGAGGAATTTAATAGATGTTAATTAATATCTTAAAAAATGGTAGCGGAATAATTTTTTTTAAACGCAGATCGATTTCCGGATAGTTTTTCCAGGATTACCTAAATTTTAGGGTATGTGTTGTAAAAAAACAACTTATATATCGCACAAAATTCCCGTTTGGGGTAAATGTATTACCCTCCTTCGAAACGGAAGTGTTAAGATACAAATCACTCTTCTATAGCTTAACCACACATTTTTATGCTTGATATGAAGCAGCGGTAGTATTTTTTACACACCCAACTGACAGTTTTATTTAAATACCGATCCAGTGCTTATTTTATGACAGGTTTAAAATGGCAAGTAAAGTTAAGCGAAAAATCTTTCGATGTTTAGTTGCTAGATCTGATCCATTTCTTTATTTTTTCAATGACTTAAGTAAGTACGACATGGGAAAAGCTTTTTGTTTATAGTTCGCCATAACACAGAGATATCCCTAGCATGGCGGGCGAAAAATAAATCAATTTTTTTTATCCTTATTTTTTTTATTTGAAGTAGGTAAGCTCTGCTACCCCTAATTCTTCCACCACATAATCTTCCCACACACATTATTTTGTCGATAATATAATATTCTAGATACTTCTATGTCACTTTACGTAAGGGCTTCTATTACTCATGTTTCTTACGATGATAACATTTTTCCTATGATTTTCTATTTTCCTATTCCTTTTTATATAAGTGTGTAGTGACAGCTCATCAATCAAGTAACGTATAGCTATTAATCACACTTCTATTTAACGCACGCTTGTTTCGTGTGAATCTTCGAATTACATCACAATATTGTAAGTAAATGTGCTTTGAATTCAGCGAATTAATGCATAAACAACGTGTGAAAGGAGGTATATAAATAACTCTTTAACATGCAACACCTTAACCAAAAATCTATTTGAATCGAGGTGAGAAAACTTATTGAAGACGAAGAGCTTGAAAACGAAACGATACTTCTTGTGAAACATTAAAAAAAACTTATTGTAAAAACACAAGCAGGTGAATTCATTTGTTTAAATCATCAAAAGACCCTCAAGATGAACGTAAAAGTTTTCCCACCTTTTAAAAATAATTTGTAAGGAACAATTGCAATTATCTTTAATGGTGAATCTATTCAATGGCGTTTTCCTTGTGAGACACCAAAAGAAATTAAATTATCCTTTGTTTTACCGGAGAATGTGGGAAAATTGGGCTTAGTCGGAAATTAATTTAACTTAAACAGAGGTAAAAGCCGAGCACATGTTCTGAAAAAGGCGGGAAAGTGGCCACTTAATGGCGGCAAAATAAGAACCGTAATTCCCGATAAGGGTTGACATCAGATCGAATAAAACGCCATTGTAGAACTCTTAGAACAGAAATTCTCCCAGAATTTCGTAAATTGCAAATTGACTACCTGCTGATGCAATCTAATTTGAAAATGGTGAAAATACAACTCCAATGAACGCTTTCTTTCGTTAAATTGGAAATCGAATTTAGAAAAGCAATTTCAATCGCTTAGTTGATAAGAAATATTTCATCTAATTGATTTTTAAAGTAGGAGAAATAATTGGAAAATTAATTGACTCCTAAACCTCTCAATTTGCTGATTGTTTCGGGAATTAACTTTGTCATCTCCAATTAATTTTTTTGTTGTTTTGTAGTAGGTATACCATACAGATATGGAGTATAAGATATAGATGTATAAGATATTAATTAAACCAATTTTGGAGATTTTGCTACCATAATAAGAACAGAAATATAATGTTATTAGAAGTTTCAATAACACTATCATCATATATTCTTTTTGAATAGCTTATCTTGTGAATTACAAAAGAATCTCAGTATTTATGTTTCTCGAGTGAAGTTTTCATACATAAAAAGAAATGAAAACAATAATACCGCCATGCATTATTAATGTACCACAGGAAAAAGGACCACGTCAATATTGAGAAATTCAGAACGGTCCGAACCAATGTAGTATCGAGTATCAAGGCAGGAGTAACGAACAATGGGGGTCACGTATTTTGTATGATGTATTATTATCATCCTAAACAACTTTATGGAGCATTAAATTAAGTCAGAAGACGAATACAATAACGCAGTAAATGGGCCATAATACGACAACATTGAAACAGACCAGCACGAGTAGTAAAATAGTAGATAACACATAGTTAGCTCAAGGAACAAAGGCGCTATATCAGTGATGCACAATCGGCGATCTGCGGGCCTTAACGTACGACCCACTTTATTAAATAAAAATCAACAGCATTAATTTATTGGCTTGACGTTCGTTCTAGAAAAATGTTCACCTACAGCGCTTTCATAAATTCATATCATAATTGAATACCATCAAGAATTATCAGTTGTCAAATTTAGAAATATTACCAGCTTTATTTGTGCGATCCATAATTAATATTTTGAATGGGTTCCTTTTTTTACGGATACACGACCAAATGTTGTTTGTCTTAAAACATAGAAGTAACGGAAGTGAGTTTTGATGTTTCTTTTTTAAAAGCAATCCTTTGGGTCCCATGACCAAAATATTTGCCAGGTTTCTTTCTGTTTTATATATAATATGAAAAGGTATCATGATATACTTTAAGTCTGTCTTCAATAGAATGTTCTGTAAAATTTTAGATAGATGAAAATCGAGATTGGTCGTCAAAATGAAATTTTATCCCATGTGGCTCTTTTTCCGTGCGGTCCATGATTGCTTTGTTAAATGATTACCGTTTTACAAAAATTGGAAGAGTTACCCAAACAAGTTTTATTTGATAACACTGACTTATAAATTACATATTTTTGATATGGCATCTAAATATTTTGTTTTATGAAATGCGATATTTTAGGTGGGTACGCAGTTTATTTTGTTTATAATAGGTATAGATGGAACTACACACCCACCACCCTGAGGCCCGCGGCCATATTAAATTTTGATAAATAAGCCCGCCGGCTAAAAAGGTTGTACATCTCCGCGCTATATGAAAAATTAAAATTAATTTTTTGTGGGTATATAATTTTACTAACGTACCATCTTTATTAAATTATTATAAGTCACCAGGTCAGCCTTTATTTGTTTAATTTGTGATTACATCAGGACTATTTCAGGGTGTACTAAAAAAGACAGTGAAATTACATACACTATTATAATAACAACTGCGTTATTACTGTTTGTAGTATTTATTTTGTAAGATGCTGATACCAAAAACTTTCCTGTTTAATAATTCTTCTGCATTGTATCAAGTCCACTATTTAATGTTGTAATTTTAGGGTTTCTCAACAAGCACAGCTTTTACCAATTCAATTCTACCCATCATTTCCAGAAATACCAGTTCTTATTTAGGTCCAACCATCATGTGACTTAAGAACGTCAGTATTTGTCAGTAGTGTGCAAGATGACCTTTGTTCCATAACAATGGGAATCTTAAACAGTGATTTAATTTATATATTCCAAAACCAGACTAGCTAATTCTAACCAAACCAACTCAAACAAATTCATTTATCATTTCCATAAGGAGCACTTCTGAGCCCGCTCCCTCACGGCTCGGTATAAAATCAACATCGCCTACGTACAACAAGAATACGGGGAAACCCTAAGTACGCAACACCCCTCCCGCGCCGCTCCGACCGGTGTACGGGCGCCAATAAAAATACATGGAAGTTACTGCACTCGGTTTACGTTGATTCTTTACCGACCCGTGAGGTAACGGCATTATTCGTGTCCTCTGTCCTTAATTGTATAATTTGGAGCAAGTTCTCAAGTTTCCAAAATTTTGTGATGTTCAATTTAATACAGATTGTTTGAGATCCCAAATTACCAGGGACCTTTAGTAATTCATCTTGTCGAGGATACCTTGAAGATAGACCTTAAAGGGGTGTAAGCAACACTGAGGGACTATGCTTCGTACCCAGTACTGTAGTTATACTGACAAACATACGCCACACTATACAAGAGTGGCACTACCAAATGGGCAGCGATCTTTGTACGTGGGTAATATTTCAACCCGCTTGAGGGATGTTGGACGGCAAAAGAGCCGAATTTCGCGGTCTTAAAACACAAGTACAAGCTTAGTCTGTTTCAAACCCTTATACATAGATTCTACTCTATACATTTTATATATATTTGTTTTTGTAATAAAGGAAGACAGTTTCCCTACTCACAGCCTCGACACTTATTACATTACTTAACAAAGTTTTTTTTTGTTCACTTTAACGCTATATTGACTTTTAGAACTCCAAAGTGTTCCTCAATGAAACGCGAAGAAACTACCTGCCTCCAAAACGCAGAATATCATTAAAAAAAATTACTGACTGAAAGCTGATAAAAAAATATTACGCCGGTAGCTTGAAAATTCTATTTGAAAGATCCTTGAGTTGGGTTGCCAATTTTAACTTTATTCAAAACATTTTCCTATTGTTCAAGTTTGTCTATTTAACAAACGGCAAGTTAATATGAATTTATATATAATAAAAAAACCTTCATGGCTTATTTCCAGTAAATCATTTTTGACCGGACGAGTTTCGTCCTAAACTAGTGGATATAAGTTTTTTTTTTTTTTTTTAATTTAATTTATTCAAAAAAAGATACATAATTAATAATTAAACAAGGTTACAATATTTTTCAAAAGTTCAATATTTATATAAGATGTACCTCTACAATTAAGCTGAGCTTGTGTGTATGGGGGTGTGTTATTCTTTTGTTCTTTGTTTATTTCTATGTTATATTATTCAGTGTATATTTTCAGTGTGTTTTTTAAGTTGTGTTTTAAAAATTTTTAAATCATTATTAATGTTTCTAATTTTTTCTGGTAATGAATTAAAAAATTTAACTCCAAGATATTTATAATTAAATTGTCCCATTGTTTTTTTTGCATTTTGGAATTGGAAGAAATGATGTTTGTCTAAGGTTTCTATTATTTTTAAATGGTGCTGTTTTGTTTAGAATATTATCTTTATAAATTTGCAAAGTTACATGATAGAAATATAATTCTTTTAATTTTCTGACTTTGAATTCTTTAAATAGAAGATCTGACGAGTATGTGTATGGCTGGTTTAGAATTGTTTTTATTATTAATTTTTGTGTTATGTAAAGAAGTTGCGTGTGATTTTTATAAGTTCCACCCCATCCTACAATGCCATATTGTATTATTGATTGGCAGAAAGCAAAGTACGTCATTCTAAGTAATTCTTTGTTTAGAATATGTCTTAAACATCTGAAGATGTATATTAGTTTTCTTATTCTGTCTTTGAGTAAGTTTATGTGAGGGGACCATTTTAGGCATTGGTCTATTGTTATGCCTAAGTATTTAATTTCGCTCTTGCTTTCTATAGCTAAACATGATATATTGCAGTTATGTTGTTGTGTATATATTCTAGAATGGATAAAAATATTTATTTCTTTAGGTGTTTGTTTTTTTGTGCAAAATGGGATATAAGTTATAAAGATTTTGTAATCATAAATTCACTTCGAAGTTAAATACCGCCATTAATTAAAATTATAATAAGGAACTACATTAAAAAATATAATGGCTTATAAAATATGTATTTGTATAGATCAGCTAACACCGATTCTGATTATATAACTTTTATTACATATAAATTATACGCAGAATTTATAAATCGTTATTTAAAAGTGAATAAATAATCAACTCATCAAAACAACGTGTTATGTTGGTACCATTGCATTTGGAATATCCCTTTATAACTTCTCTATGTCACGCACTTATACATTATTATACATACATATATATTATAAATATGTTACACTTATATACCAACTTTGCATCATGTTATTTTTTTTAAAGTTCTGTACACGTAATCATTTTGATGTTAAAATATGTTAAAGCCCTTTGGGGCGTTAATAAATAAATAAATATCTGACGTCACATGCGCTTTTTGTTTTCGGATTAGTATGAACGTTTATATTTTTCAATTTCGTTTTGTATTTTAAATACGTATTTTTATAGTTTTGGCGAAGTTTAAACTTAATTTGGGTGACTTTAGGCTCTTTAATTGTTGTTCAATAAAAAAACTATTATTAGAGAAATAAACTAGTGTATTCGTGAGCAAACCCACCGTCAATACGGATATTTTAATAATATTAATGCTCAATACTATGATTATTCTTTGACTTAATGTTTCTAAAAAGGTACATAATTTTATTAATCATGTTTAGTTATAGTTTACTATGAATAGAATATAAATTTATATACGGTAAAGCTCATCCTTGTTTTGACATTTGACATTCTAACCTCAAAACTGATCAAAACAGACCGGCCATAGATTAGGAGCGTTTTGGTGGACTTTTAAAAATTATTTTAACTATGAAAACTAACTTTAGAAAAAAAGACGACATATACTGGTATTTAAGTTTGAACGTCATTATTGATTTAAAAAAAATAGGACTGGAGGTCCTTATTCATGATGAGCAAGTTGTTATTATTGATGAATAAACAAAGGACTCAATTATATTATAAACAAAAATACAAATATTTTTCTTATAAGTGTTAACAGTCGTGTAAAGTATTTACTCTCAGACAGTTTATGTAATACAGTCATACTTTTATTTTTGATTGTGCCAATAACACACGATACGTTTTTTAAACTTCTTTTTAAAACATTAGTACCATATTCATGCCTTATTTTAAAACTCCCACTGACACCATATCATGCTTATGTACATAAATGCGATAATAACAGTAAATTCCGTTTAATGTCATATTTTAGGTTAATTTTTGTTTCTTATTTTCACTTGTAACTTTTATCATGTAGTATCATTTATTCTTTATAGAGAAAATTAATGTTATTTCTAATTTTGAAACTGACAATTCTTTGTGGAATTCCGTTTTAATAGGATTTTTTTTATTAATAAACCTTTGTAACTATCTTCCATTTATATAATTGAAAATACACTTTGTATATACCACTTTATTTAAAATATATAAATATTTCTACATGTTTCGATAGCAATGCTATAATTATATAATTAATAATAATGCCACAAAGTTTTTGAAGAAAATATATATCTTCCATTTATTTATTTGTTTATTTTGACCAGACCGGTTTCACCCTATCACGGGCATCTTCAGACTGGTACAATTAAAACTAAATCTATGTATATATATAAATAGCATCTATGTCAGGAGTGAGTCCCATTGCTCTTTCTTTTGTTCACTCTAACGCAATGCACAAAACTAGAAAGAGCAAAGGGACTCACTCCATACATATAATATGTGATAAATATACCATAGATTTAGTTTATATTGTACCAGTCTGAAGATGCCCGTGATAGAGTGAAACCGGTCCGGTCAAAAATAAACAAGTGGAAGATAGTTACAAAGGTTTTTTAATAATAAAAAAGTAAAACATAAGAAAACGAATTCCTCAATTTATTTTTAATTTTCAGTTAAAACTAAAATCGTATAAACGTAATAAAAATGAATACAATATCCACGCAAAGGTTTTGCCTTTGTGGGATTTTTTGGATGTATTTTTTTTTTATGTATTACCTTGTATTTTTATATGTA
Source organism: Halesus radiatus (assembly GCA_022606495.2). Taxonomy (NCBI): domain Eukaryota; kingdom Metazoa; phylum Arthropoda; class Insecta; order Trichoptera; family Limnephilidae; genus Halesus; species Halesus radiatus. Next base: position 37,137 of record JAHDVE020011390.1, on the reverse strand, counting down.
TGCTGCTCCAACATGTAGTTAAACATGAAATAAGAAATATTGTCTTAGCTTAAATACATTCTTGAATAAAATGGAAACAATCACTCTATCATTTGTGTTAGCGTCTTGCAATATATCGCAAGGAATAAATACAGTTAGCTTCTTTTTTTTTTCAATTTAACATATATGAAAACTTAGACCAAGTCGTATTTAGTTTTGATAATTTAACTGCATCTCTTTATATGATCTATAAATAATGTATAATGATAGCCTGTCCAAAAAGAGAAAATAAATGTAAAAAAAAATAAATTCATAGAATAAATGTAATATAAGAATAGGAAGTAATGTTTGTACAGCTCCCTTGAGGTGATTTTTCACAAAAACGGCGCTATAAAAACGATCCGATTATTATTATTATTATATACTTAAGTCGGGCCATGTCAGAATAACAGAAGAGAATGTATGAATGTGAATGAAGCAAGAAGTGTATTCCAAGATCGAGGTGTTTGGTGGTCCGTCCTCTATGCCTACCCCTGCGTGAAAATGGCATGATGATTAGTTAGTTAGTTAGTTAATTTACTACTCAATACATGTACAAAATGAAAAAAACATTAACTGTCGATTTCCCGAAAATGAATAAATAAATAAACACATGTATAAACATTCTAAATAATTTAAATTCAGTAAAAGTTTCAAGAAGAATCACAATAAAAATAATACTTTAAAAAATCCACCTTCTCAACGAAATCACTTTTCACACTATTTCCAGTACCAAATGTTGAAAATATATTTAGTCAAGTTTTTATTATAAAAATGTGTAAAGAAAATCAGGAGTATGGAAATCGTTTCATAACTAATTTTAATACAGCTCAAATGTAAAACTGTAACTAACCATCTTAGTAATAGGCATATTTTCGTGCGTGTTGATCGTTTTCCTTCGATCTCGAATAGTTTCTCACTCCCGCATCGCTTCGTCTCTTACTAATTAAGACGAGGGATGCGATTGGTTAGCTCTTCACCCCCGCCGCTCAGGCTTAGAGATGTGACCCCGTAGAAGGGATGTCACAGATGTGATGACCTATAAAGCTCCAGAGAGCGAGTTACTTCCCGGTGCCTCAAGTGCCCCTTCAGCCACCTCCGGCAGGTCTGAGAAAAAAGATGCTTAGTTAATCGTCTGCTTGGAGTTCAGCTAATCCGGAGGGAGAGCAAATTCCCAGTGCCTCACGCGCCCTTTAAAAGACTGCAGGACTGACACAAGAGATGCTTAGTTAATCGTCTGCTTGGAGGTCAGTGACCCAGAGGGAGAATACTCTTTATAACCCTTTGGCAGGACTGACACAAGAGACGCTTAGTCAATCGTCTGCTCGTAGTTAGGAAGAATAATCATTAGAACCCTGTTGGTAGGACTGACACAGGTATATCCTGGTTATCAGTATACTGGAGGGTGGAGGGAACCGATAACGTTCCCCTCGGGAGGACCGAGACAGGTGTAACCTGATTCTCAGTGAACCCCTACAAATATGTGTTAAGATCATTACATTTTTCATTATTGTTCAATTGTTATACTGTCATATTATTGCTAAATAACTTGTAAATTGATTAGACCCGAAATAAAGACTTATTGTGTTCTCCGTACAAATTGTGTATTTATTTAATTAACCCGTTATAAAACCATTACATTTATCAAGCCATAAAAAACTACAATAATGGGCTGTGTTAATGACCAATCAGAACAAATAAATAAAATTAAACCTTTTTTTAAAGAAAACTTACATCGTAAGTATTTCATACGAAACATTTTATAAATAGAAGCAAATTAAAAATTATGTAACTTCCAAATTAATCATGGCTCCGTTATCAGACACAAGAATTCTTATTTATGATAAGGTATACACGACCAATACCCTTTGCAACTTAAAAGAAATATTATTAGCGGAAACTTCACTGGTTAATGAAACCAAGTCAAAGCTCAATTGTACACCTGTATCTTATCCCTAATTTAAAAAATATTTATATAAAAAATGCCCAAAAAGTGTAAAAATGGGATGTATCTATCCAAGATACATATCCTCCATGGTCGAGGGGTAAGGCTCTCGACTACGAATCCGGAGGTCGCGGGTTCAAATCCCGGCGTGCGCAAGTAAATTTTATTTAATTAATTTTGTGTTGTTTCACAATTAATTAATTTAAAAATAATATATAGTATATTTGTGCACGTTGCAGAGTGGAAGATACTCTCAGTATCGCCCTGGTGAAAGACCACCATTCAGAATTGAAACGTTGCTTGAAATGGCTTTTAGCCGTGTTTGGTGACCAGATCTGAATAGCCAGGTCTTTCCCCACCTCCCTCTTCCCCTTCTCCTTCCCCTCCACAATACCTTCAGCCCCACAAGATTCCCCAATTGGGAATGCCATAGTCTCACTGGCTCCAAACGGTTGGGAGCAGTTGGGACTCTTGTGCGGTATTCATATAAAAAATAAAAATAAAAAAAAGAACCAAAAAAAATGTAAGTTAAAAAAATTTTTTTTCACCATATAGAGAGCATTCAGATAAAGCTAAACTGCAGTGTTTCCCAAATAAAAATGTCCGTCGCTCCTTTATTCTCCTTCATGACCCGCCAAAATTTGTAATGCCCAAACTTTACCTACACGAAAAAAAAAAACTGAATTGCGTAATTGAAGTCAATGCAGTTTTCATATACATAAATTTATTTGAAGGAACATTCAGTGGTTTGAATTCAACATTATTTTTTAATATTTTAGAGGGTCTTTAAAAATGAAAACCCTAATAAAAAACTAAAGGTTTTTGAGAGTTTTTTTAGGCGACCCGACATTTTTCTTTTGTGACCCGGTGTTGGATCCCACCTTGCATCTGGAAAACGCGTCTACAATAACTGCAGACATTATCTTTGTATAAACGTACGAGAGATGTTTGTTTTATATTTTCACTAGCTGGGGTACCCGGCTTCGCTCAGGATAATATTCGAGAGTGTTCTGGGATGTTCCCAATGATGTTCTCGATTCCCTGTTCTCGAACATTTCACAACATTCCAGAATGTTCTGGGATGTTCTGAAATGTTGTAGAATGATCTTGAATACTTTTTTTATAATACGTATTGATTAAAATTCAGATTATCGAACCTTTTAGAATTTTCCGGAACTTTCTAGACTCACCGCCACACTCCGCCACTCATTTCTGAAAGCTTCTAGAACATTCTCCTTCCATAATTTCCTAGAGCATTAGCGAACCATTCAGAACATTCTAGAACCTTCTTGGCTCACCAACATACTCCACCACTCCTTCCAGAATTTTTTACAGCTTTATCGAGCCTTCTAGAACATTCCGGAGTCTTCTAGACTCACCGACACACTCCGCCACTCATTTCTGAAAGCTTCTAGATCTTTCTGCTTCCATAACTTTCTAGAGCATTTACGAACCACCCAGAATGTTTTGGAACCTTCTAGACTTACCGACATACTCCGCCACTCCTTTCAGAATTTTCTACAGCTTTATTGAAGCTTCTAGAACTTTCCGGAAGACTGTTCTTGAAATTTCTAGAGGGCGAAACTTCCAGCGCTTATATCTTAAAAAGCACGTCTTTTAGGTAAAAACGGGAACCCTCATCCTGGAGGGGGGTAGAGATCGTACCGGGACTCGTTTCTGAGTTTTTGCGGGCCGCACATTTTGCTGGACTTTCTTTTATAATATATATATTGATTAAAAGTTGTCAATGCACTTCAGTTTTTTTTTTAAATAACACATAAGATAAACGAAATCACGCACTCCACACTATGCAGGTTGCTAAAAGGTTGATATTCCCGCTTAAAGACGTTCTTACACGATACTTTTTTTTTATCCAGATTGCTCATGAGTTGTCTTTTTCTATGGAAAATTGTATAGAAAATTCCATAGAAAAAGACAATCGACAAGTAAACTGGACAGAAAAAGGATAGGAAAATAATTTTATTACTCGTGTTTAGTTATGGTTTACCATGAATAGAATATAAAAATATGCACGGTAAAGCTCATCTTTATTTTGACATTTGACATTCTAACCTTAAAACTGATCAAAACCGATTGGCCATAGATTTAGAGCGTTTTGGCGGGCTTTGAAAAATTGAAACTTTGAAAATTAAATTAATTGATAAATAAAAAAAAATTAGACTAGAGTTCCTTATTTTAGAAAATTTTCAGAAAAAAAAACTTTTACTTTAGGTAGGCCTCTACTAATCTAATCTTTTTAAAATTTTGAAACATTAAAATTGAAAGGGGTCTAACGTTATTGAGGCGTCACATACTTAACATACTAAATAATAAATTATTGTCAAAATCAAATGATCAAAAATGAGCTGAAAACACACGTACACCAAACCAAAATGGCCGTCAATTACCATGGTGTCAATTAATGTCATAAAATTTAGCATGTACCTTGTAATTCCACCTTAACACGTTTTCAAACCGAAAATAGGAACATTTTCACGACACGCCACACGGTCGCATCACTGTGTCAAGAGCAACTTTATTATTGCGCACATTTACAAGAAAAAAATTGTACAAGAAAACAAGAACAATATTTTACATAGGTACCTGAGCGAATTGTTAAAAAACACAATAATATTATGAAAGTGTTATAAGGTAATTATGATTAAAAAACATCGGTTTTATCACCAAACAAACATGCGAATTTTATCGTTCTTATCTAAGATAAGTATTTAAAAATATTAAACTTTTATCTGACCTACCTAGTACCTATTCAGTCAGTGTCGCCGCGACATGAGATGGCCATTCAGAATCGAAACTTAGCTTGAAATTACTTTTGAGCACTGCCAACCTTCTTTCAAATCTCCTCCACCTTCCCACAAATCCATTCAAACATTCCACAAATAAGGATTACATAATAGCACATTACAAAAATATACTGCTAAATGAAAAAAAAAAAATTAATTATACGCAAAAAAAACTATCAGTTTTGACCCTTTAACCCGCGGTCTATTGATAATCCGATAATATATTTTTTAAATTGTGGCTTCAAAAATAAACGTGCTAATTGAATTGCGTCTACGAATAATCTAAAGATGCATTTGGATGACTCGGTATCGAAAGCACAATATATTTAAAAATTTTAACTCGCGAACTATTGATAATCCGAGATTATTTTTAAATTGTGGCTTCAAAAATAAACGTGTGAATTGAATTGCTGCGCGTCTCGTAGTAATTTAGGAAGCCTTTGGAAGACTCGGTATCGAAACCATAATATCTTTTGATTTTTTAACTACTGATAACAGAGATTATTTTTAAATTGTGGATTCAAAAATAAATTTGCGAATTGAATTGCGTCTCATAGCAATCGAAGGAAGCCTTTGGATTGCTTTGTTATCGAAACCACATTCTCAATTTTCAATGCAATTATTCTGAAATATATATTATTTATATACTAATAAATTATTAATATTATCATTTTACTTATATAAGCTGTACAACTGACAAATTGTAGAAAGGAGCGATTTAAAGATTTTGCTTTTAAATAAGAGATGTTGCTCCATAAAGAAACAAGTCTTTAGGAATTATTACAAGTATTACAATTTTTCTTTCTTCATAAAATTGATTACATTTGTCGCAATAAAAATGCCTTTAATCTATTAAAAACAACATATCGTGAGCAAACAACGTAAAGTGGCCAAATCAATCCCTGTCCGTTGTCAAACTAAGCCTAAAGACCTTTGCATTAGTGGTGGGCGAAGCGGCTCGATGATCCGGATCACTCACTACAGGCCCGCTGATCCAGCTCGATTGAACGACGGTTCGCGTCTCGCCGCACCATGCCCTCTCCCTCGCTCCCTTGGCCCTCCTAATGACGTCCTTAAGACGCTCTTACACGATACTTTTTCGTCCAGTTTTCATCTGGATTGTCTTTACAGAGAGCTAATTTAGTGATCCGGCTCACTAAACCGAGCCGCGTCGCCCACCGCTACTTTGCATGGACACAAACCCACAGCTTCGCAATAAGGAACTCCAGTACAATTTTTCCTTTTTTTTTATCAACAATAATGACATTCAAACTTAAATACCAGTATATTTCGTTTTTTTTTTAAAGTTAGTTTTCATAGTTAACATAATTTTAAGTTTCAATTTTTCAAAGCCCGCCAAAACGCTCCAAATTTATGGCCGGTCGGTTTTGATCAGTTTTGAGGTTAGAATGTCAAATGTCATAACAAGGATAATCTTTACCGTACATAATTTTATATTATATTCATAGTAAACAATAACTAAACACGAGTAATAACATTATGTACATTTTTATAAACTTTAACTAAAAGAACAATATAGTATTGGGCATTAACATTACCAAAATATCCATATTGACAATTGGTTTGCTCAAGAATACTTTAATGTCTGTTATTAATAATAGTACTTTATATTGAACAACAATTTTAGAGCTTAAAGTCACCCAAAATTAAGTTTAAATTTCACCAAAGCTAAAAAAATACATGTTGAAAATACAAAACAAATACGAAAAATAAAAATGTCCATACTAATCCAAAAACAGAATACACACGTGACGTCGGATGTTCTAAATGCAATGGTACCAATATAGCAAGGTGTTGATGAGATGATTATTTATTCACTTTTAAATAACAATTTATAAATTCTGCGTATTATATGTAATAAAAGTTAGATATTCAGAATCAGCGTTTGCTGATCTATATGAATATATGTTTTTAAAGCCATTATAGTTTAACACTTTGTGGGTATACATAATTTACGCTGGAGTTCTTTATTATACAAAAAAAACACATTTTAAGATTATATAATTGAAAATACACTTTGTATATACCACTTTACTTAAAATATATAAATATTTCTACATGTTTCGATAGCAATGCATAAGGAATAAATGAATACTCAAATACATTTTAAGATTGTTTGCTATTCAGTTTTTACAGTGTAGTGACGATATTTGTCAACAATAATGCATGCATAATCCTTCCATTTTATTCCTAATTTTTGTCTTAAAAAATCAGCTAAAACATTACTCAAATGGCCGATTTTTCTAATTTACTGTTATGATTGACGGTAGTCGACCTCGGATAGGAAGAAGATTTTATGAAAATTAATGCTGAAATATTTTGAGTTGCGTTGGTTGTGCATTCTACAAAAAATAACATAGTTAAAAAAAAGCTTATGAATTTTTTAAATTAAATTTTAAAACGAAGTTTTATAAATAAAATGTTCGCATTAAATCTATGTGAAAGGAACGTACTTTGTAAATACAGTCAAGGTGAGTGCGACTAGCCAAGCAAGCAGTAGAATGTCGGTCGAGATCGATCAGGAAACCAGAACTCGCTCATCCGTGTTGAGATACTGGAGGAAGGTTGCGGCAAATCAACATTGGTTTCCTTGCAATATTCAATTTTTATTTATAACTTGTTAGAACCATCAGAAAACATATAACGACAAAATTGAAAATCCAATCTAACGAAAATTTTGATATCCGAATCAATGTTTTTAAAAAAATGTATGCGTTATCTCGCAAGAGGGCCGCTATATGTACAATGGAAACTAAATCGCTACCCGGTTGGGCAACGTTGTGATGTGGGTTAAGGAGGGGGCTGTAGGAAGAGATTTGTTAATGCAGGTCTTTCTCCATAGCTCGAATGAGACTAGGTCACACTTCTTGTCTTAGTCATCTCGCCAGGTTCCACATAGTCAGCTCGCCTTACTGTGATTGTGGGTCAGAGGAATGAACGAATTGGTAAAATTTAGAATTGAACTCCCTACCAGTATTCCCTGCCTTCTAAGTCTCAACTCCCCCCAAATAAACAAATTATTAGCAAAATATATTTATAAAAATGGCATTAAAATTTAAGTCATCGGGGATTAAAAACACATGAATTTACACTGTAACTTATTTGCTTCAATTTTATTTGCCCAAATATTATATCCTGTTTAAAAGCAACTAACTTTAAGAACAATCAGTACTATTAAAATCTAACTGATTAATATAGTCAAGATCGCCCTTAATGGGTGAAAGTCAGAAAACAACAAAAAATGCAGGTCTTGAAGAGGCCCGGATTCAATTTAGAAGGAATTACAGACGTAGGTAGCTCGTTCCACATACGAGCCGATTTACACAAAAACGAGTCAGCGAAACGACCCGTTCTCGTGAAGCCGACATCAGCTGTAAACGGATGTTCCGCTCGTGAACGTTGAGTTTCACGAACGTGCATCGGCGCGGAGATCAACGCTGCTAGCTCCTTCGAGCAGGCTCCATTGAAATATCTGTAGAACAGACTCAGCAAACCTACATTTTGTCTGTGCATCAGAGATGGCAGTCGGTCTGTTAACAACGGATTGTCAATCAGACGAACCGCCCCCCTTTGCACAGAATCAAGCAGGTTTATCAAGTATTTGTGACTCCAAATTCAAATGTTGGAGGACGTACTTGAGATTTGTATAGGATTAGCAGTTGATCACTATTGAAGAATCTGCTAGGATGGAAAGGGGTAAAATTAAATCGTAGGTTGCGTTTTTAAATATACATTTTGAATCGAACACAACTTTATAATGGAAAGGGGTAAAATTAAATCGTAGGTTGCGTTTTTAAATATACATTTTGAATCGAACACAACTTTATAATGGAAAGGGGTAAAATTAAATCGTAGGTTGCGTTTTTAAATATACATTTTGTATCGAACACAACTTTATAATGGAAAGGGGTAAAATTAAATCGTAGGTTGCGTTTTTAAATATACATTTTGTATCGAAAACAACTTTATAATGGAAAGGGGTAAAATTAAATCGTAGGTTGCGTTTTTAAATATACATTTTGAATCGAACACAACTTTATAATGGAAAGGGGTAAAATTAAATCGTAGGTTGCGTTTTTAAATATACATTTTGCATCGAACACAACTTTATAATGGAAAGGGGTAAAATTAAATCGTAGGTTGATTAATGTAAGTAAGTCTAAAGTCACGGTGTTTGAAAGAGAGAGTACGAAAACGGTGTGAAATATAGTTGTGAATGAAGAATACTTGGAGCAGGTCGATGAGTTTGTGTATTTGGGAAGTATATTTACGAGAGATGGAAAGACTGATAGGGATATTGAAAGATGGGTGAATGCAGGAAACTCCATTAACGGAGGACTGAACGCGATTGGCGCAAACAAAAAGTTGTCCAAAGAAGCGAAGCTAGCAGTCCACAATGGAGTGCTGATACCAACCCTGATGTATGACAGTGAGGAATGCAACTGGCAGAGGAATGATGAAAGTAAACTGAATGCCGTAGAAATGAGATCTGTGAGACGAATGTGCGGTAAAACCATGTATGATCGTGTGAAAAATATTGAAATTCGTAAAGAATGCAAGGCTGATGTAAGCGTAATGAGTAAGATTAAGAAAGGGACGCTTAGATGGTTTGGGCATGTGGAGCGAATGAACGAAGAAAGGAGTATAAGAAGAATGTATGACGCGAATGTGAATGGAAGAAGAAGCCGGGACGCCCGAGGAAGACATGGCACGATCAGGTGAATCAAATACTTGAGTCGGTCCATGTCAGAAGTCAGAATAATAGAAGAGAATGTATGAGACGATGTATGATTGAATGAATGAAGCAAGAAGTATATGCCAAGATCGAGTTGTTTGGCGGTCCGTCCTCTCTGCCTACCCCTGCGGAGAAACGGCGTGATGGTTAGTTAGTTAACAGTTATTTTAACTATGAAAAGGAAGTAAAAAAAATACTGGTCTATAGCTATAATGTCAATATTGATATACCAGACGTGAATATCAAGTTTGTAATACCCTCCGTTTGCGTAACATCAAACCGGTACATAACTCAGTAGGGACGAGACTAGATACAAAATCTCTACTGGGTTCGTGCATCCTCGATGGAGCGACGACTAGATACGATCCTCTATATCGAACTCGTACGTAGTACCTGTCGGGCTCACACAGACGACCCGACCACAACCTGATAGAGACGAGACTAGATACAAACTCTCTATGGGGTTATGTCTGCACAAATGTTGAATTGTGCAACGCCCGATTTCATAATTTATTTTTATCGATAGAGACGCGACTTAGATACAAATCTCTATATCGAACTTTATGTCTAGGCGCCCTCGTGGCAGCCGGCTGCGTTTTGTAGTCGCTCCCGATTTACCTTGGAAGGATCGGGAAGTTATTAATTTTCTCGGTGTAAAAATAGCATAAAATAACCGCAATAATTTTTGGGTTACATTTATAAAAATTACATAATTTTAGTGCTGTCGTTTCGAGCTTAAATCAAGTTTATAATAAAAAGCCAAATATTTTGAGTTGAAATCTGCTTCGTTCTTCCGAATTAACGCATTAGACATCGGTCACATCTGGCGGCGATCGGTCGAAGGCCATTAACACGTGTACTAGTGAAGTGCGGTGGTTGTAAAAAATATTGTATACAACCGGGAAGTGGGCTGCTGGGACCCTAACAAGAACACCAGCTGGGGCGAGAACGAGCCTTTACCTACGTCATTGAGATAGTGGCCAAGTACCTCAACAAGCACGACTTTGACCTGATCTGCCCGGTGCATCAGGTGGTAGAGGACGGGTATGAGTTCTTTGCCAAGAAGCAACTGGTACTGCAGGGAATTCGATAATGCAGGAGCAATGATGTCAGTGGACGACACGATGAAGTGCTCCTTCCGGATCCTGAAGCCGGCTGACAAGCGCCTGGCGTACGTGCAGACCAACACCAATCCGACCCGTCACGCCACCAGGGGCGCAACCAAGACAAAGAAGATTTTGAGGGCCCTCTGGATAAATCCCACCGGCCACCATCCTCCCCCGCCGCTCCACCCTTTTAAGAGTGTTCTGTATTATTTATCCTAAAAAATATGGATAATAATTCTTTGTCTTAGCTTAAATACATTCTTGAATATAATGGAAACAGTCACTCTATCATTTGTATTAGCGTCTTGCAATATTAAATACATTCTTGAATATAATGGAAACAATCACTCTATCATTTGTATTAGCGTATTGCAATATTAAATACATTCTTGAATATAATGGAAACAGTCACTCTATCATTTGTATTAGCGTCTTGCAATATATCGTAAGGAATAAATACAGTTAGCTTCTTTTTTTCAATTTAAAAAAAAATAAAAATAATAATAATAATAATAAATTCGTAGAATAGACGTAATATAAGAATAATATAAGAATAGGAAGTAATATTTGTACAGCGCCCCTGAGGTGATTTCTCACAAAAGCGGCGCTATAAAAATCATCCGATTATTATTATTATTATTATGTCTGCACAAATGATGATTTGTGCAAACGCCTGATTTCATATTTCATTTCATACGGCTCTCGATAAACGGGGTTCCGGGCGTGTGGAGGTAGAGAACGATAAACAGTTCACGTTATCGTCTTCGTTTTTCTACGCCCCTGAATGTCGTTTTCGTGCCGAGCCGCTACTGGCCACTAACGGGACATTTCTCCGACCCCCGCCACTTCTACGGTCACTCCCGGCGACGGTCCCGAAAGCTGAGCGAGCCCCCATTGGTTGGGCCCTTGCGACCCACAAAAAACTTGTCAAAAATTATTGTTCTATCAAAATTGTCTGTCTTTGTAAGCGATTCCTGCGGCTGCGGTGACTGATCTAAATAAACGATCTTTTCTGATCTGTTCATTAGCACCCGCGGAATCGAATAACCTTACTCAATTTATGTTTTTACAATGCATTTTTCTGTAATTCGGCGGCAAAGTATCAACTGTCCTACTTTGACCGCCACGACATTTTTTGTAATAATTTTGGCTTCTTTAATAAAAAATAGGTGAAGATTGCAATAGGCTCAATTCAAGCAGGAGGTCGAGGTTCACATCCTAATTTTTTGATTAAGTCGATCCAAGATTGACAGAATCTACGGCAGCTCGCGAAAAACTTACGAGTTCAAACTGCCCGATACGCCGGCTCCTCTCAGCACGGTATCGCACCGGAGTACTTAAGCGACGGTTGCAATTCTAAAAGAGTAGAGTATTCTCACGGATTCAACACCTCTTCTGACTACTTCGCCTGCATCTTCACCCGGCCTGAAAAACGATCAGGACTTTTTCTACACCTTCACCACCTCCTCGCAAGAAATCGTTTGCCTTTCTCAAGGCATTTCCCCCCCCCCCTCAAGGCATACACCTTCCCCCTTCCTTCCTAACCTGCTCTGAAGCGTCGAAGTGGCCAGCATCATCTTCTTCTTCTAAACGTGCGGCAAGAGTTTACAGATCTTGTCCCGTACAATTGATATAATTTTAATGGACTTTGGTTCCTTATTAAATTACCTTGAGATATACACTTAAATAACAATATCATTCATCCAATCCATAACAAAAAAATATTCTCGTATATATATATAAATTCTTCTTGGTCACGTATATCTTTTGTTGTAAAGATAGAGGAGAGTAGCCTAATATAAGATTATTTGTTTTCATTATTTCGTTTCCCAGCCAAGCCTTTTTCAGCCCATAACAAAATAAGGTTCCACCCTTCTCCCATCATACTTTTATAACCATTTTTCCACTTTCAGTGTTGATGTCTTGCTTTTTTTTAAATTAATTTTTAAAGTAACTGCTTTCAGATGTATTTGCTTGGTGCTTTGATGTGCAATTTGTTCGACGTCTCCGAGAAACGGTACGTTGCTACAGGGACAGGGAGGAAATCGTAAATTACGTCTTTGACCAGAATTACCGCAAGTTGAAGTTAGCAATTGACTGGTTTTCGGTTGCAGGAGCTAGTTGCTGAACTGAGGAACCGGTTTACTGCGTGCTCTAAGCGTGGAGCAGAGGCAGTTGTAGTGCTAGACCACACGTGGGCAACCTAACTAACTAACCATCACGCATTTTCCCCGCAGGGGTAGGCAGAGAGGACGGACCGCCAAACAACTCGATCTTGGCATACACTTCTTGCTTCATTCACTTTCATACAACGTCTCGTACATTCTCTTCTGTTATTCCGACTTCTGACATGGCTCGACTCGAGTATTTGATTCACTTGATCGTGCCATGTCTTCCTCGGGCGTCCCCGGCCTCTTCTTCCATTTACATTCGCGTCATATATTCTCCTTACACTCCTTTCTTCGTTCATTCGCTATACATGCCCAAACCATCTAAGCGTCCCTTTCTTAATCTTGCTCACTACGCTTACATCAGCTTTGCTTTCTTTACGAATCTCAACATTTTTCACACGATCATACAGGTCATACATCGTCTCAGAGATCTCATTTCTACAGCATTCAGTCTACTTTCATCATTCCTCTGCCAGTTGCATTCCTCACTGCCATACATCAGGGTTGGTATGAGCACTCCATTGTGGACTGCTAGCTTCGCTTCTTTGGACAACTTTTTGTTTGCGCCAATCGCGTTCAGTCCTCCGTTAATGGAGTTTCCTGCATTCACCCATCTTTCAATATTCCTATCAGTCTTTCCATCTCTCGTAAACATACTTCCCAAATATACAAACTCATCGACTTGCTCCAAGTATTCGTCATTCACAACTATATTGCACACTGTTTTCGTACTCTCTCTTTCAAACACCATGACTTTAGACTTAAATAACTGTTAAAAGTTCTAATTTTACAAAGCCCACTTTAGACACTCAAAATCTATGGCTTGTTGGGTGTGACGTCACTTTGCCGTCGGATTTGGCCGTTATGAATTTTCTACTAAATTTTATATGCAAAAATGCGAGACGTTTTTGGTTCTTCAAAATGTAACCACCAAAAATGTGAGTTCATCACCATTGCTTTTGCAGTGTACCAAAGTGTAAAAATACAGCCATAGCCGCATTTGCATTATTTTTTCTTCATGTTTCTAATATCCCGAACCTCGTTCTTGAGGTTATGTCAAAACAAGGATTAACTTTACCGTAGATAATAAGGAACTCCGGTGAAAAATATAATGGCTTTAAAAATATATATTCAAATAGATCAGCAAACGCCGATTTTGAATATATAACTTTTATTATATGTAATAGAAATTATAAATCGTTATTTAAAAGTGAATAAATAATCATCTCATCAAAACACATTGTTATATTGGTACCATTGTATTTGGAACATCTGACGTCACGTGTGTATTCTGTTTTTGGATTAGTATGGATATTTTTATTTCTCGATTCTGTTTTGTATTTCAAACATGAATTTTTTTAGCTTTGGTGAAATTTAAACTTAATTTGGGCGACTTCAAGCTCTATAGTTGTTGTTAAATATATAAAAAAAAACTATTACTAATAACATAAATTAGAGTATTCATGAGCAAACCAATTGTCAATATGGATATTTTGATAATATTAATGCTCAATACTATTATTATTCTTCGTTATTACTAATGTTGAGTAATGGTTTACTATGAAGAGAATATAAAATATCAAAAATTGCACACAAAAGAAAATGCGATATTACAGGGCATAGTTAAAGCCATCTAACATTTATTTGAGAATACATAGTGTAGAGAATTCAGAATTTTTTGTTTAAAATTCTATCATTCATTCAAATGCATACGACGATCTCACGATCACCAAAACTAGGCGCACATGCCCATATTAAAAAAACAATTAACATATTTTTTTCGACGAAGCAAACCGGTAATATATTTTATTGGTAGTTAATATTAACAATTACCTCATTTTGGTTTTGTTGGTCATAAAAAACATAAACAAAGGTGGATATTTCACAAATAAGAACCAGTACCTATTCAAATAAAAAATCTTGGAATTCGCAACGAATTCTAATTCAGAATAATTCATTAAAATTATGTAAATGTTTCGATATTCGAATTTTAGAATTCACAACAAATTCAAATCTAGAAAGTAACATTTTATTACAAGTTAGTTATTCGAATTGGTATTTGCGCGGGCAAAAACATCCATTTTAGTACCGACCATATTATTATTATAGTGAAAAACGATTATAGTAATTTTATTACTTATGTGAGATTAGCTTTTCATAAAGTTTTAGCACAACTGCGAAGAGTTTGAAGCTGACACGCCCAACAAAAACAGAATCTGAAATGTCGAATCTAGGACAAACATGTTACCTATTTTTATCATATGGTGATAAAAATAACTCGGTCGTTTCGAATAACCAATAAAACTTATTTATAACATTTATTTAATCACATTATCAATCGAAAATCACATGCATAACGTTACAACATTCAAATCCAGCAAGAAACTGATAACAAAAAACCTGTTTGAATGTATAATGATTTTATTGGCTAATGATTTCGACTTTTCATACAAAAGGTAAAACTTATAAATTGTAAACTTCCCAGAAAATAATGCTTTATTACAGACAAACAAAAAAAATGTATGCGTTTGTTTACCTTGTAAATCTGGTTCAACGAGGTTGTAATATCTTGTAAATATTAGGATGATTACTGACACTGAATATTATTATGATTAAAACTGCGCTTTAATGTTTCGGTCACGTAAAAAACTTATTCGTTTGATTAATTCAACATTGCTTACACGCCCACGGTAAAATAAAGACTAAAATAAAAACACACCAGCATTGTTTACATCGTATTCACGGCATGTATTTTTTGGTCGCCGCAGTTGTCAAACAGTTTGAAGTAGAGATGGTCGATATTCTTGTCCCCATTACTTTGTCTCGGCGACTTTGCCGTCATTCACTGCATCTTTTGATAACAATTTTGTTATTTTTCTGAAAGTTTTAACAAAAATGTTCGAAACGATAATCGAAAAATTGCACAATATAATCGAAAGACCCGAAAAAACCCTAGGTTTTAATGCGAAAATATTTTGAGATATTGCGTGTTGCTTTGGGTGCCTTTGGATTTCCATCTGACTCGGCAACATTATGCGATATTTATTTATTTATTTATTTGTAAGAAACAAACAGCTTTTAGTACAGATTTATATAAAAAGGAAGTTTTACAAAAGGTAAGCCAACAAAGTTTCTTATGCTAAAAGTGGTTAAGTAAGTATGTTTTATTACAAAAAACAAAATAAGAAGTAAAGGAGGAGAGGAAGAGGAAGATAGGATCGGGACAGGAGATGCTCTCGATACATTTTACAGGCGTGCATCACAATTTGTGGTCGTACATATTATTGCGGTTCGATATTTTGAGAGGGTATTGTGAAGAATGTCGATATTGTGAAATTATATCGTTATATTGCGCACAAATACGGAGAATTGGAGAATTTATCCTGAGATTGGTCCTGCATGCGGGCAAAATAAAAAAAAATCGGTTTGTCGGGTTGGTCTTGATGGTATGTGAAAGTTTATAAAGTTAATGAGTTCTGGCGAGTCCAGGCTATTATTAATAATTATTGAACTCTACAGTAGATTTCTTTAGAGCCCACTATCGCATGACATTGCTATGTCAGATGGAACCTTGTTGTTCTAAGCGCAGGATTGGTTGATGCTCCACCTCCCTTTCCCGCGAAATAACCATCACCCTATCGGGAACGGTTACAAAAGTACCTTGATAAAGAACCGGTTTCATATTGGTTACATGCATAGATATACCATATCACCATCTCTAGCATCATGTCACGTACCGTCAACTGTATTACGATGTTGCTATAAAAATAAAATATAGTAGCAAAAAAAAAATTATTACGAACATAATATAATATCTAAGAACAGAAACCTCAGATTTTTTAAAAGGACAGCATAAGAGGATACCTGACCACCAAAATGTTAGGCTCAGTATCTAACTTTCGCCACAGAAAACTGCCATAATTATTTTTCCTGGCTGTCCACATTGAAACATAGTTATGGCGGCATAATTTTGATGTATAGCCTTTGTAAAAATTATGTTTATTGGTGTACCAAATCAGTAATAGCACACTATCGATAAAACAACATTTTCGATGTTAAGGCTCCACACTAACCTCTCGGGAATTTCGATTTAGGCAACGCCTTGCAGGGGGGTACCATCGATGTTGAGAGACAATTGGCTTTGTAAGCGAGAAAATTTGAAGAAAAGATTTGTATTTAAAGATTTTAAATTCATTAATAACTATTATCATTCAATTAAAAAAAGGATTATTTGTAAAAAAAAATCTGCTAGGTGAATAATAATAGTTGTTATAAAATTTTAAAAACTTTAAATAAAAATGGCGTTTTACAAATTAAACTTGAACACAATAATTTTTTTTTAATGGTTGAAAATATGTTTTTTTGAAACTTGTACATATTATCAAAGCCATTTATTAGGTGAAATCAACATTAAAACCATGTGGAAGATGCATTAAGCCATATTTCGTCAATACCAGTTGCCATAGTCAGATTTGTATGAAATTTGGAGATGCAATCTAAAATTATGCCTTTGTGGTGAGCGAATACAGCAGTACCAGGATGGACACTCGCTACTGGCGACGCGTCATCCAATGATAGAGAACCAAATTAGAATTCAATATAAACACTACGACAATCCGAGCTAGTGGAAAGATAATCATTCTTTCCTGGTTGCCGGCAAATAAACATCTTAAATAGTGCTCCTGCATTCGCTTCCTCACTCATTGAATATTATATATTAAAAAAATATTAATTTCGAAAAACTTATAATTTTTTTAAGTTTAATTACTTAGTACTTCTTTTTTAAACACCATTCATTTATATATTAGAAAAGACTAAAATATATTTTGCCATATTATTATAATAATAATACTTGGACGATTTATATAGCACCGTTTGTGTGAAAAATCACCTCAAGGGCGTTGTACAAATACTACTTGCTAGGGTTTATCTTATTATGTACATATACAGAAAAATGTTCTAGATAATAATTAGGTATTCAAAAGGAGCTTACCTAAATGCTGTATTTTGTCCAACTTTGAAGGCCTTGAAAGTATTTTATATTATTTATTTTCTTTTCTCTTCTAACAGTAAAATAAGACTTTTTTACGTACTCAAGTACTGGAAAAAATAACAGTGATTCATTATCAAATTCTAATGTTGGGCACTCAGTCAATCCAACGCATCAAACGGCGTGGTATACAGCCAACAACTGATTGTGAGTGTCATTTCCTCAAGTCAAATTTTGGCACTAGGCCAACCTACATATTTTCCAGACTTACCATAATACACGCCACCGCGCTACTCGGTTTCACGCCATTGAACAGTGTGTGCAAAATCCGTGAGACATGGTATCATGCTGCGCTGCCTGCGAATGTGAGAACTCACATCCATTTGCATTCATTCTGCTCAATTTGATGATTCTGGTGATTATATGGCGGCAAACAGCAACCACAGAAATCTAAAGTTCTTCTTTGGAATCTGAATTCATGACACATCGGTAGTCGTCCCCGTCGACCGAGGAATGAAAGCCATTTGGAGTGATTGTGTGTGGGATAAATTTTTAGCGTCCATCCATTTGACTTCAGTTGTGCGTTCAGTTGTTACGTTTACGCAACGTCAGCGAAATACGCGTTCAGCATTTTTTAAAAATATATGCTATTATTCCTACCAAATTTAACTGTTCTAAAATGGGAAATTCCTCATAGTAGAACAATCAAAGCATTTTCTAAACAAGTATATAATATGTATAATCACATGCAAAAATATTTTAAATATAGTATATTGGCCCTTCTATTAAAAGGTTGTGCATCACTGATTTATTGTCAAACTTTAAGTACCAATAAATAATGCATGAATATTAAGCAGTAAAAGACACGGGTTTTATAAAATGTTTATTTTTTTAAATTAACGATCTAACAATAATTCAACGCTTGCTTCATTTACAACTAGGGTGTATTTATGTGTAGGGAAAATATAGTGTGTTCCTGGGCTAGAAATATGATAATCTGCGCCAAAATAAGCTAGCTCAGCTCAGGGTTCATAATAAATATATTCAGGTGATCATTCAAAATACAGGCCCTCTGTTGAATTTCCATTTAAATATTTGATATTTTTGGGGTTCACAAGTAATTTTTTTTAAAAAGTATTGGAAAGGAACATAGGACAACGAAGAGAGGAAGATTGTGAGAACTTGGTTAGTCAGATCTGGTCGCTAAAGATAGCTAAAGTAATTTGTGACAAATTAAAAATATGTTTTTTTCAGTTTCTTTCATAGGTTGATCGAGGTTTTCATTAAAAGTCACCTAATGCTCAACCTTTGTAATCACTTGGCAATTGTCGTTGTAATGTTTCTAAGCCACCACCAAACCGGTGTTAAAAATATTTTTTTATAAAATTTAACAATAACTTTAGCCGGTTGAAAGTTTAGGGTAATAGATATTAATTTTGGACATATTATGTAGTATTTTTTTATGGATTTAACATTTGACAACATCATAAAAAAAAAAACAAGGTAGGAAAATTATTTCTTTTTAATCTGGAAGCCCATTTTATATGCGTGAACAAGCGTGTTCCGAGATGTCTCAATAATTGCAATTAGTGTATATATTCATAGATGTGTAAAACTTTAAAAGAGATTGCTATATTTTAATACTGGCAACACTAAACATTAAGGTATGGGCAAAATCTAAATCAATTAGTAGCCTAAACATTATTTAAAAATGTTAAAAAAATTATTAGAATGAATTAGTAATGCGAATGATTTTACAAAAAATGGCTTACGTAACCCACTGAACAGAAAATGTCCAGAACTATAAAGCCAGTGGGACTTGCTGCGAGGCTGAAGGGAGTGGGAGGGTGGGAAAAGTCATTTAAAGAAACGTTTCGATCCTGAATGGCGGTCTTTCGCCAGGGCGATACTGACTATATACCACTCTGACTTATTTGAGATAAACAGACACTTTTTTCAGGTAATCTTTTCAGTGGTGTACGTGGTTTTAACTGCTTTTGAGTCTTTTAGTGTATTTAAGACGTAGTTTAAATAAAATGAGAAATTTTTCCATTTGACAGTTCTAACAAGATGGCCGCCCCTGCACATTCGTGGGCCCATATAAATTGAAAATTTAAAAGGTATGTATTTGTTTCTTCACATAGAATTGTGGAACGATAGTAATCTAAAAACATAAAACCTACAGATTATCTCGGCTGAAAACATGTTTATCACTAAATTAAACACATAATACTATCGGCCGAGTTGTAAATGCCTTTATTCTTTAGATAAGTATTTTTCCAAGGCATTGTGTTTGTTAAAACATACCTACAATAATGCATTGCTTTGTTTCAAGAAACACAAAAAGATTTAATGCAAATTACCAGTAATAACTAGTCTACGTTGACTGTAAAAAATTAAAATGTCTACCTATAACTAAAAAAATAATAATATCAAATATGCAAGTCATCTTTCGACTTGAAAAAAAAACTACACATAGAACGAAATTCAATGTTCCCTTAAAAAAAATTATATAATTTACTCTCAAAATATATTGGTCAAAAGTCATAGTAAAAAAAAAACAAACATAATGGCAATGTTCGCTTCGCTCCGACCGCATGCTGCTGAGGTTAAGCCGCTGGTGTAAAAATAAAGGAAGACATAAATAAATTTGATTCATAGATGAGCAAATCGTTATATTGTGATTGCTTGAGTACACACTACACTACGGTTTTTATCATAGATTTTCCAGCAGAAATATTCAATTAGAATAATGCCGGTTGTTCAGTTATAGACAGACTTATAGATATACATTTTTTTGATGTGATGTCGTTGGTCTGAAAAGTCAGGTATGATTTGTATAAATAAAACGACTCGTGACAATATTCAAGTTCTGTGCGATTTCTAAATCTCCAACGTTACAACTATGACAATATTTTTATTATGTATGTATATAATCTTGTTTTGAGTGCTGTCGTATACTGGGGTGTATTCATTTATGCCCATGTTATAAAAAAAGGCTTAACGCAATTCAAAATGGAAGAATGTTAAACAAGCAAAAAGGAAGATCTTTTAAAACTGAATAAGTTGTAACGATGTTTAAATTTTTGCACGCAAATTCTTACAAACTTTATTTTATTATACTTGACTGCTATACTAAAAGAAATGTCACAAGCTTTTGAATAACATCTATCTATAAATCTAATTAAGTATTAATTTACATTTCAGTGTCAATTTCACATACACTATTCAATTCAAGTGACAATAATTTAACATGCATTATAGAATTCAGTGGCGATTTCACATGCACTTTTCAAATCAGTGACAGCAATTTCACACACATTTTACAAGTCTGTGACAATTTCACATACATTTTACAATTCAGTGACAATTTCACATACATTTTACAATTCAGTGACAATTCCACAAACATTTCACAATTCAGTGACAATTTCACATACATTTTACAATTCAGTGATGATTTGTGACATTTCACACGCTTTATATTATATACACATTAATTGATCAATTTACGAGCTATCTCACTAATATCGTTAAGGTCCGAGTAACAATTATCATTTGTCACATTACATTGTTACATGTCATATAATGATTCGTTACATTACAACTAAGCGTAGAGCACCTCATCAATGTTACAAATAAATGAACATGTAAGTATTCACAGGGAAACTGACGAGAAATTTCAAGAAAAATGTAGACTTACATTTATCTTGAGAGAATCTAATCGCACAGCGGGCAGTGCGTGGTACTATCTTCAAACTTGATACTTGCAGTGGGGAAGTTCTAGGTAAAAAGTGCACGTTTTTAAAACTCTAACAGTTCAGACAAATAATAAAAACATAACATTTTAACCACACTTTAAAAATCTTATATTTATAATTTCAATCTCGATACAAATCCAATAAGTCACTTATGTACCAAAAGCACCTTTCTCATGATTTCATGATCTTATTCTGTAAACATTACTTTCATGATATCCTTTAATCTGTAAACATTACATTCCTCACATCCTTTAATCGGTAAACATTCTATTCAGCACAATCGATAAACAACAAGAGATTTTATGATATTATAATATTGTATTCATAACACTCTGGATAAATTTTAATCTTAAACTTGAAACAATGTTAATAATGATATATTCAAGCATTATATATACGCATTGGAGAAACACAGTGGTTGTAAAAGTTTGCGCGATAGCTCAGTGTTTAAAGCAGTTGCTTAGATAGCAGAAATAAAGTTTTTCTTGTGTACTGTTCTAATATATGACTTGACAATTATTAAAATTGTTTCAATATTCAATATAACATTCAGACGATATTTTCATAATTTAAACTAAATAATAGGAATAATTTTGAATTCCTAAAAATGTTCTTCAACATTGATTGCAGTGCAAATGATTACATAATTACTGAATAATGTAATTATTTTAAAAAAGAAGGTTTATTCGTTGTTTGATAATATGACACAATAATCTATAATGAAACAAAGACAATAATAATAAATCTAAGAAATTCTAGATAAGTCTGAGTTAGTTCGACTGAAACTGACCATTGCAAACGAACGAATTGTAGTGAAAAATTGTCATGAATTATATCGAAATAAACAACTTTTTGTTATTGTGTTTATGAATACTTTTTTGTTGATATAGAATTGCATTGTGAAAATTGATAAACAATTGAAATTTTGTTGATATTGAATTATTGGACAATATAAAAAAAAAAAAAGATGATATATATACTAAGGATGGGGTGTTTCCAACATCGTTACATTTGATTACAATCAAATTGACAATCAGCACCATTTTGAATTTATGACATTTGAATGGTCACCGTTAATGGCCGATTCTCGGTCCGTTTCAGTTTTGATCAAATTGTGATTAGCTGTTAAGGATAACGGTCACCAAATGTGACAGAGTTCGAACCACCAGAACCGAAAGCTGCTAAACTGGAAATCGGGAGGAAAAAGACCACCAGGAAGACGATTCGGAGGGCTAAAATAGACACATTGGAAAGATGGCAAGAAATACTCCGGGAATGGTGCAGTTTATAATAGTATGATGCAATCGAACCTCCGATGGGAGAAACAAAATGGGATGAAATGTCTAACAGGATTCGGGGTTTCATTTGATTGGTTCTTCGGTTTGTAAGGGCTAACCTAGTATATTTAATATCAAAGTGAATTCAGAAATACAAATGTATTCATTGATCTTCTATCTACGCTTATAATTAAAATGCATATAAAACTTAACTTAACATGATTTACGTAACTCTGTGTAGTATTTTGAAATGTGGGCAATCATTTCATCTTTTATATTATCATCTAATACTCTGGATTGCATCGTTACAGCTAACTATTCATAATTTTACTATAATTATAATTAAGAATGCAAAAATTTTTATTTGAACTTCTCCAAAGAATACGGTGAAATTTCAACAGTTGTAAGGCTTTTTAATTATTATATAGTATTATACGATAATACGGTCTATGATAATGTATTTTTAGTCAGTAAAAAAGCAGGTTTAACTAAGGTGTAAGCAGGTGGGCACCTATCCTATCTAGCGGTGCGCAGCAATTACCAAAACATCAGATACACAGTTGACTAAGTTATTATCTTACAGACAAAGTGAATCGTCAACTTTAAATAATTATATAGACATGTGATTAATCCTACATTGGAATTTAAGTAAGATTCTTTGTGTCATTAGTTACGAGGATTAACACCTATGGCGCTAGTTGTCACTACATGACAGCCTGTCATTATGACTCCGAACAAGATCTTTGTGTCATTAGTAACGAGGATTGATACCTATGGCGCTAGTTGTTACTACATGACAGCTCGTCATTACGACTCTGAACAAAATCTTTGCGTCATGCAATAATCTAGAAATAACATTATACATACGTCATTTGAATGGTGTTTCATGACTTTTTCCATAAAAAAATATAATGTGAGAGTGGAAAGAAAGGAATCTTTACCGGTCAAAACATTCACTGATAAAATATGTTAAAATAAAGATTTATCGGTTCTAAGACGCCGTCAAAATCAAAAGATAACATTTTAAAAACCTATTTCTTAGGAAACTGACACATAATTGCAAATTAATGTATGAATTTCCTATATCAAATTTGGAAACAAATAAATTTATGTTACATTAGACAAAAAACTAGGCTATTATTTTATTTTATAGTAAAATGTATGGTTGTTTTTCCAACATAACATTATAATATAAAGATATCAGGAGATATGGATATACGGGAGGACTCCCATAGGCTTAGCTTTAAAAAAAACAAGCGTGCAATAATAAAATAATATACATAGATGGTGTCCGGAAACTAGTAGTACAAGAGGGAAACTGGTAAATCTACATCACATTTGGAGTCGATTTTATGGTATAATTTTTTTGTTTTGAGCTTTTATTTTTGACTAGTTCTAATCCGGAGCTGGATATTTTTGGTCAAATTCAAAATATTCAGTCGCTAAGGGGTTACTACCAGCTGTTTATTGTCTTTTAAAATGAGTCAATGCGTAGTCCCGGCTCCAATAATTTCTTAAACCCTAAGCTGCCAAAACATGGAATAAGGTTTTAAAAAAATCGAAATGCGTGGATCGAATTTTTATTTTTTTGGTTCTCAAGGTGATGTAGATTCTCCAGTTTCCTACCTGTACCACTAATTTCCAGACACCATGTATAGTTGATCCAAACACACACCTGTTGGTGCACATGTTTTTTTTTAAACCTTATCTCCACACAGGAGGCCACTAGGTAAATAATTTCCCTCAGGGCCTTTGTCATCTTTGAGGATGCTGCATGGAAGATCTTTTTGGAGAAAGGAAGGAGAGGAAATTCTGGGAAGGAAAAGGTAAGAGGGGCGGGTAGGAATCTGAGGGGTCAATGTGTCCAGGAGTGACAGACGTATGAATTCATCCCTCCCAATGAATGGTTCCCGGGGCGGTGGTACCCATACCGGCCTCCCAAATTGTATACACTCTAACAGTGATTGCTTGTAAACATCACAGGGAAATAGCCTTTTGTATTGCCGTATGAAACATGCTGCATCCAAGCAATGCACCTGTGTGAGTACCGTGTTCGTGACAACTCTGACTGCACATCGACAATTCTTACGATAAACAATTCAATAATTAATTACAAATGATCTGTGATTTATAAAAATAGTGACCTACCTATCTACAACATTTCTATATTTACAAGACTTAATAAAAATAAAGCTTCATAAAAACCCTACCTAAAGTCATTCTGTACAAAAAAAAAAAAATTATTGAGATTCAAGAGATACGAGTTTCAATTAAAAAAAGAGAGCTGCTTATTGATAAAAAATATAAAGTTAAATATTCTTGTGGTGTCATAATTTAAGTAATAAACACTGAGTGTGTCATGTAATATTTTTTCAAAACAAATTTACATTTACTTATAGCTAAATGTCATATTATTTTTGATACAATGGCTCTTAAACTTAGTGTCACATATTACAGAAGAAAAAAAATTGTTCAATTTTATTCATATATGTTAACCCTTTGAGGCACAAGATTTGAAACAAAAAAAATGCTTGTGTTGCACAGAATTTCGAAAACTTCGATAAGTATGTATGTACCATCTATTGGCCGATATAGTAAGCCGTTGGAGTGGGCGGGACATAATTTAAACCGCTGTGTTTCAAGTGGTTTTAATTTTTCAAAGTGGTATAAATTACATCCCACCATGCAGCAAAAGATAAAAAAGGTGGGTTATTTTTGAAACCACATGCTTCAAGGGGTTAAAATAATATTACTGCAAGAACGAAAATTAGTTTTTTAAAAAAAAGGACAAGTGTAGTAATACATAACTAGGGAACAGATTTTGCATATTTACATATCGGCGGACCGAACGTAAGATGTCAAATCTGTACTTTGCGAGGTTTATAGGAGAATGGAAACAAAGTTAGATTCGACTTGCTACGCCGGATGCATCGTGCAGTTTCAAGCAAATTCATTCCAAAAAAAGGAGAATTTAAAGTAAAACACAACTTTTATTGGCAACATCTGAAAATGTATACTATAATTGGATAGTTTAAGGGACAGTTTTATAAACAAACTACCAAATTTCTGTTATGTAACAAATCATTTCGTTAACAAACCGTTTATCCATCCGTTTTTTTGTCTTATAATTTGCTATTCGTTTCATCATCACTTTCACTGTTCAAATAAGCGATCATCGGGCAACGACTGACAGCGACTGGTAATCTGACGAACGTTTATAAAACAGCGAAATCAGGCGGTAGTTAAAATATTAGTTAAAAATGGGATCAACTGTTACAATTAGATGTTTATAAAACCGTCCCTAAAATCGAAATTTTGCAGATTCGACACCTTACGCTGGGAGTGTTGAGATATGTAAACGCATATTTAGCAATATTTTCATGCATATTAATATACATGTTTTTTTTAACGCAAAATGTGTGGCGGGAAAGTACAACATAATTTGAAATCGCCACATTCTTAAATGGATCGAACGGTAATTAAACGGAGGGCTGTTTACTACCTCTGTGCCATTCATTTAATAATTCCATTATCATTTAAAGATCACTTCAACAGTTACTATAGACAGGTATTGTACAGTAGGTCAATTACAACAGATAACATGAAGTACAGTAGCCCCTTTACTGGCCCTAGTTGCATAATGCACAATAATCCGTTCCCTAGTAGTAACAAAATAGTATATGTAAATAGAAAGTATGTCTAGTAAAAAATGTAGTTACGGATCAATTCCTGCAGTGTGTGTTCTACGCAAACTTTTAGAAGCACATAAGATTTCTCGAATTACTTGCTAAAACCGTTTGCAAACATACAACAGTATCATCAGTGGTGTGGCGACATCCGGGGCCCCGAGGCAAACAAATTTGTTAAATGGACTCGCCCCGGCACAACAAATGTAATGACAGAACTATCAACAATCATTACTGTGCAATAAGGCTGTATAGCTACTAAGTGTAAAGGTTCCCTCGAGGCCCAAGTATTTATAAATATACCATGGTATTCCTCCCAAAAGAAACAGTCTGTACCATTTAAAGAGCCACTACGAGGCAGAGAAGTTTGGCAACAATGCATGCATATACAACTGTCAAATCAAACGTGCCACTAACATGTAATTATGAATGTGGATAGTACAAAGGCTACTTAATAAAGCTTCAAAAGTCACAGGTGCAGTAAGAAGGTGTGCATGTACACATTGACAATCAATAACAGCTGTTACGCTGTTGCCAAAATTTCATCCGCTGTCTAAAAGTATTTGTAACAAGTTAGCATGTAGCAATTCATAATAAAACTGGGAGTCGGAAAATGAAAACATGGCTCGAATCGTATGTTATGAGGAACATTATTGTAAACACCTGATATTTTAACAGCAAGCTGATTGCTCTGAACAGATAAACCGATAGAAGTGTTGTGTGGGGGTGACTTAAGAGTGGTAAGGTTGTACGTAACACTTCTACGAATTATCTGTTCAGTGGCGGATTGTAATACATCAACCACTCGTTTATCTTGACAGGGATGGATGCATGGCCTGTTTCATACGAAACTGAATTATGGATTTGAGGCCAAAATTCTCACTCAAACTGAACGATCTTTTTTTTAAATCAAAAGGTATAGTGAATATCTAGTAGGGATTAGAAGTATTTTATTTTTATTTTAAATTATGAAATGTAGAGGCCATTAAATAAATCGATTTTACACGATTTTTAATACAACTTTAGCAGTTATATGGGGGTTAATGCTAATAATTCATTTTTTTAAATTACCCCGTCTACTATGAAAATACAATGAATTATAAAATAAAAAAGTGTTAAAATCAGCATTACGATGGGCTTAAATTTAAATTAAAAATGACTAATTTACGTTGAAACACAAATTTGCCGTACATAATTTAAAATATCGAATTAACATGTTTTTTCTAAAGATTTTTTTTATTTTATGTAACCGTATTTGCATAGCAGATATGAGAATTTAAAAAAAAAAAATTATCATTAACACGCAAATAATTTCCGAAGTTGCCTCTAAAATCATGAAAAATCGAATTCTTTAACGGTCCATATTTCATAATTTAAAATATAAATAAATAAAATAATTTTAATCCGTACTAGATATTTACTATACCTTTAGTTTAAAAAAAAAATCATTAATTTTGGGTGGGTATTTTGGCCTCAAGTGCAAAATTAAGTATTGTGTGAAGCAGGGCCGTTTCTCTTAAGGGCATTTGAAACATGATTATAACGCTACGAGTTCACAGGCAATTTAAATATTTTAGAAAAAAAACGTTTTTGGCACGAAATGCTTTTTCATATTGAGATGAATTGTTTGTTGGTGGGTGTACATAAGGAATATGAAAAGGAATAAACTGTATGTGTTAATGTTACATAAAGTATGGTGTTTTTAAAAGTTTTTTGAAGGAATTCAGTTTTAAACCCATAATAAAATGTTATTCCATTTCATATTTGGTATGTACAAACAATTTATCTCAATATTTAAGTGTTTTTTTTTTTTTTTAAATATTTAAATGAACGCCATCTGTGAGCATGTAGCGTCATAATCATGTTTCAAATACCCTTAATACATTTCCATAGCTTTTTGCCTTATAAAAAACACATGTAACCATTTCAGTTTGGGTCATATTTAACTGAACTGTCAGCCGCCATAATATTTTTGTGAAAATGCCACCGCAGTCCAGATCTTATTTATAAATATAGCAAGGATGCACATGCGGAAATTTACATGAAAAAAATCAAAATTTGGCAAATTGCATGTTTTTTTACAAAAAAATAAATAATTTTTTTACAGAAATATGCATCCAATAAGTACCGATGTTTTAAAAGATGCAAAAAAAAGCTCCTAAAATATCAGCAAATTAATTTGGTTTGTGGATGAAAATAAACACAATTGTAGTTCAAGCCGTGTTTACCTATTATTATAAAGCCCATTTGTTCAAGGATTGCCACAAGTCTCATAATGGACTAGTACGTCTGTACGCATGATATGACGTTTGATTGATCCCCTGCTCAGAGCGAGTGGATGCGGAGTCTGGTGCCGACTGGGAGGTCGGCTATCGTCAGACGGCACGGGCGCCATCACGCGATGCTATACTCGCCCAGAGGATTGAACTCCTTGCTCATGAGCTGCGATCGGTTGTTAGCCTTCAGGTAACCCCAGTGGAGCATTGCTTCGGTGCACTCATTCTGAAATGGAAATGTAAACAGATAATTTTAGTCACTAATAAAATCAGATGGTATTTTTATAGTATATGTCGGAAAAGGCATCAATATCGGATGACTTGTCGTCTATATTGACTAGATTAGGTGTTGGTTTTCCAGTCTGCGGCCTGCTAGGTATTCAAGGCTCGGTCCAGTTTGTCCAAAGGGTAGAAGAGGCGTTGTTTGAAGGAGTTGCAGAGTCAAAAGAGTCAAATTGTAGAGATGTCCAGGTAGTCAAGCGGAGCGATCGAGGTGTTGTTGCAAGTTTGACTAGTGTGGCAGAGTGCCTGTCGATTGCCTATTGCGCAATATTTATACCCCGGCGATAGGGCGGTGCGTATTTTTTGAGGATGAACGCACGGGCCACCCCGTGTTACCGAGGTACCTTTTGGTATAGCCTCTTGTGTTCTCATGTGTTTTTTTTTTTACTTTTAAATTTACATAAGCAACAGAACTCCTTCGACCGTTTCCTCTTATGTAAACCACTTCTTCCTACCATTTTTATCAGGTTTACAATTAAACATAGAATTGTATTTTAAGGGTCCCAATCTGGACAGTGCGCGGGAGAATTATTATAACTACTTAATTCTAAAATTGGTATACCTTATTTTTAACAGCGATGTTGATGTGAGCCCCCACCGTTTAATATATATATATATATATGTATGTTTATTTGTGATGAATACAGCGGAACTCTCGTAGACCTAAATTAAATTTTTGGAGTGTTTGCATTTTTACCGGGGCATTTTGCGCGTCCAGGCCTTTGGCACGAGGCCTATGATGGGTTAGACCAATACTGTTTCGTTTTGTCGCTTGGACGGCGAAGAGGGGATAATAATAATAATAATCAGATGATTTTTATAGCACCGTTTTTGTGAAAAATCACCTCAAGGGCGCTGTACAAATATTACTTCCTACATTATTTATAGACCATATAAAGAGATGCAGTTAAATTATAAAAACTAAATATTGCATCACGTTACCCGCTTCCGACTAATGTATTATAAACATTCCAGTATCGGACGTCCCGCCTCCCGGAATATGTGAAGCTGCACACTTATTATTAAATTATTGTTGTCTGTTGATATATGTAACGGGCGGTCTGGCGAGCTTGTTCGCTCCAGACCGCTCAAACTGAAATGACTGAATAAAAGTGTTGGAGCGGGACGGTTGGTGGGAGGGAGACCGACTTGTCAGGCATCTACACGGCACCGGCGGTCCGCGCTTGGTGGACCGCATAAATAGCCTGCAAACGCCAGTTTGCGGCAGTTAGCATTTGACCGCCAGCCTGACAAGTACTCCTGCCCGCCGCCCGCTCTGACTTCTGAACCACTCGCCTTATTTCACTCTGACCACTGCTTACCTCCATCGGAGTACTGCCCAATAAGCAACTGCCTCGGACAAGATTAACAAAAGTCGTTGTCGTCAGTACCGTTCCTCCTTGCAAAAGGAACGGTAGGAGTGTTATCTCCCCCCCCCCAGCCTCGCTCCATAGATTGGGATCAGTCGGCCTCTACAGTTCGCTTGTGTACCAGATTACGTCTGGTACAATTCCCAACGTTTGAATGTTATATTTGGGAGTAAAGTAAATAAACAGACAGATGGATTATTGGAAGGTACTAGAGAAACTGTCAGAGTATTTGTTAGACCGTTTAAACTTTGGAACGCCGAGCTCCTGCTATCTAATACTTCGGTAGTGTGCCGAGGGTAAATTTGCGCAGAGTCTATTTTCGTAATATCTTACTTGTTGTTTTACCATACCAGATAATGTGTTTATACATTTATACAAATTGTATATATCTATCATTTTTTTTTTTTTTTACAGTAACTCCACACAGGAGACCAAGGAGGAAATAATTTCCCTCAAGGCCTATATCATCTTTGGGGATGCTGTGTGGAGGATCTTTAAGAGGATAGGAAGGAGTGAACTTGGGTCTTGAAGAGACCCATGTTATAGGATGGAGGAAACACAGAGGCCGGCAGATCATTCCACAGCCGAGCTGTTGAACACAAGAACGAGTCGTAGAAGCGACCCGTTCTCATGTGACAAATGTCAACCGTGTGCAAATGTTGGGCGCGCGTTTGGCGTGTTTCCCGACTATGCACCGGTGCCGAAGGGATCAATGACGCTAGTTCCTCGGAGCATCTTCCATTAAAATACCGGTAGAACAAGGACAGCATTCCCACCCGACGTCTGTGCTCCAAAGATTGCAACCCATTTGTTAAGATAGGCAAATCTATCAAACGGACCGCCCGTTTCTGCACAGAGTCAAGGTTTTTTTTTCAGATATTTTGGGACTCCTGACCAGAGGTGGCTGCCAAATTCTACAATGGGGCGCACTTGCGATTTGTACAGGGTCAGCAGTTGTGTACTATTAAAGTATCTGCGGGCTCTGTACAATACGCCCAGCTTCTGAGAGGCTAACTTTACTCGCGCTTCGATGGAGCCCCCATACCTGAGTTGGTCACTTAAGGTTACACCAAGCATATCAATGGAGGGCTTGTTGGGAAGATTGCTTCCATTAAAGGAGACTAGATTGTCATTTCGATCCCTTTTAGACGTAATCAGACATGATTGGATCTTTGAAACATTAAATTCGACGAGGTTATTCTTACCCCAAGAGGAGACCCTCTCAAGGTAACCGTCCATTCTCTGTTTCAAAGCCCTCCGAGCCGTTGGAGTTTGTGTGCCCTTTGGGGGCTTGTCAAACCAAAAGCAATCATGGACTGTACTGTCATCCGCGTAACAATGGATTGGTGCATATGTCAAGAGGTCATTGATGTGCAACAAAAACAATGTCGGAGATAGAACCGAACCTTGTGGGACGCCAGCGTTTATTGAATGCGAGGAAGAGATGAAACCATCAGCAACCGTCTGAATCGATCTCTCCCTCAAAAAGTCGGCAATCCACGTAGACAAGGAAACGGGAAGTCCGTAAGAAGGCAGTTTGTTGACAAGTCCTCGGTGCCAAACACGGTCAAAGGCCTTAGAAATGTCCAGTGCAACCATTTGGGTCTCACCGTAACATTCCAGGCACCGCCCCAAAACATGCGTCACAACTGATTTGATCGCTATGGGGCGGTAGTTGGTCGGGTTGGAGCGGTCACCTTTCTTGGGTATAGAATGAATGACCGCTTTTTCCAACCAGAGGGCACAGAGCCACATTTCAAGGACGTTTTGAAAAGCTTCGTCAAAATTGGAGCCATTTCTGCAGCATACTTCTGCAATACCAGGGCAGGTATTCCGTCAGGCCCACTAGCTTCGTTGACACCGAGCCCCCATAAGACGTGAAGTACATCCCGATGCCGGATCCTCAGCTTTTTCATTTAGAAACCGCAGTGAGGAACCGACAGCGGGATGGCACCTCGATCATCGATGGCCGAGTCTTCCGCAAACATTTTACTTAATAAGATTTGGAGATACGAGCATTTAAAAGTTATAAATAATTCTAAAAATTACAGTACTACAGTAATAAAAGTACAGGCGTCAGGTGGGAATGCTGTCCTTGTTCTACCGGTATTTCAATGGAAGATGCGTCATTGATCCCTTCGGCACCGGTGTAGTCGAAAAACACTATAAACGAGAGCCCAACATTTGTAGACGGTTAACATTTGTCACATGAGAATGGGTCATTTCTATGACTCGTTCTTGAGTTCAACAGCCCGGCTGTGGAACAACTTGCCGGTGTCTGTGTTTCCACCCTCCTACAACATGGGTATCTTTAAGACCCGTGTTCACTCCTTCCTCTCCTTAAAAAGACCCCCAGAAAAAACACAATTCAGTGGCATAGTAATTGTTTAAGATGAACCCCTTCAATTATAGAAACATTATTTTGGGGTTTGTTGTTTTCATGTAGGTTTTTGGCTTACAAAAATGGCCTCCAAACTCAGTGTGCCCATGAGCTTCTACATGGCTTAAGACAGCCCTGGCCGTCATATTGTAATACCTAAGTTGGTCACAGTTGCAACTGCATTATTTAATTGATTACTGACCTTTGTAGGAATGTAGGAAAGTCCTTGAAATAAAGTGTAATAAAACCGTATTTAAGACAGGTTTGTCATCTCCACTAGTGCAGGAACTATGTAGGCAATAATAATAATTGGATAATTTGCATAATGCCGTTTTATGGAAAATCACCTTAGGGGCGCTGTGGTGTCTACTTAGGATCATAATACAACAAACTGTGCGGAATAATAGATATCCCATTCATTCATGTACTCACTTTATTAGAAAACAGATGGAAAATTAACAACTTAACCTTTTTATTCAAATTATTAAATAGTAAATTCGATTGTTCTGAACTCCTGCATTTAATCAACCTGTATAAACCTAACCGAACTACAAGACAAACATTAACATTTTAGATATGTATATACCGTTCCAACTATAGTTCGCATTCCCCAATTCAACGCTTACACAGTCTTGGTAACAAATACTTAAATGATATGGATGTATTTGACAATAATCTAAACTTGGCAAATTTCAAAGGAAGTATGAACGAATTGTTTCTACCTAGTTTATAAATTACTGTTAACTACAACTTTTTACATTATTTACTTACTTGTTATTAATGTTAATGTTGACTTCGTGGATATTGTATTATTTATTTTTCTGTTCCTTTAAATTATTTTATGTATTTTTAGCTTTGGGGCATACTTATTTCAAATTTGTTTTATTTTCTCTTTACTTTGTTTTTACTGGATTTTTACTATTCTTGTGATGTTCTTTGGACTAGCTTAAGTACCCCATGTTTCCCGGGATTATGAATGGTTTGGAGTAAATTTTTGAGGTTGTGATGTGTTACCCCTACCCCTACCCCTACCCCTACCTACTACCCCTACCCTACCCCTACCCCTACCCCTACCCCTACCCCCTTACCCCTACCCCAACCCCTACCCCTACCCCTACCCCTACCCCTACCCGGTAATTTTCCTCTTATTTTGAACGTCGATGCATAATTTTATCAAGAAGTCCCAAAATTCTGCTTTAAGGGGTGAGAAAGTGGGATAAGGTTGGTCTTTCAAAATCTCATTTAGACAGTGACCTTCCTCTTATTTTAAAGGTCAAGTGTGCATAACTTCATCAAGCTCCGAATAAAACTGTAGATTTGTATAAAAAACAATGCCGCCCAGAGAAACTTTTCTTTACATATATATGAGTATATAGAATAGAAATAGATGGCACCACCTTATAATTTGGATATGGGTATATTATGTACCGAAGATTAAAATGTAAACGGCCTAATTGACCGTAAATAATAAATGAATGGTACCCATAAAACCTAGCAAGCAGCCAGTAGTGCGCGGTGTCAATACCTGAATGTTCCAGACGTCCTCGAAGTCCAGGTCCCGGGTCCAGTGGAAAGGTGTGCTCTTGGAATTGCGGAAGGTGGAACTGACTCCGCCCAGGTCCAACTTGGTGTGCGTGTCCAAGAAGTCCCACACCTTCCCGTGGAAGTCCACGCCCAGGAACTGCAGCAGCGAGGACACGGTCTTGTACGGGTCCAGCGAGAGGTCTTCGTACCGCAACACCCTGGAAGCGACACAACTAATTGCTAAATACCATTCTTTTATGAAAAACAAGAGGTAAAATGATGAAACTCCAACTGTGATAATGGAAACGGTTTAATAACAATCATGTATTTTAACATAGTGATATGCTTGGTGTAACTTTAAGTGACCAGCTCATGTATGAGGGCTCCATCGAAGCCAGAATAATGTGAGCCTCTCAGAACCTGGCGTATTGTACAGGGCCGGGAGATACTTTAATAATACACAACTGCTGACCCCGTATAAATCGCAAGTGCGCCCCACTGTAGAATTTAGCAGCCACCTCTGGTTGTGAGCCCCAAAATATCTGAACAAAAAACCCTTGACTCTGTGGAGAAACGGGCGGTTTATTTGATAGATTTGCTTATTTAAACAAACGGAATGCAATCTTCGGAGCACAAATGTCAGCTGAGAATGCTGTCTTTGTTCTACGGGTATTTTAATGGAACACGCTCTGAGGAACTAACGTCATTGATCCCTTCAGTACTCGTGCATTGAAACACGCCAAACGCGCGCCGAACATTTGTACACGATTGACATTTGTCACATAAGAACGGGTCACTTCGACTCGTTCTTGTATTCAACAGCTAGGCTGTGGAATGGTCTGCCGGCCTCTGTGTTTCCTCCCTCCTACAAGATGGGTCTCTTCAAGACCCAAGTTCACTCCTTCCTATCCTCTAAAAAACCCTCCACACAGCTTCCTCAAAAATGATATAGGCCTTGAGGGAAATTATTTCCCTCAGAGCCTCCTGCGTGGAGTTACTGTAAAACAATTTTTAAAAAATATATAAAATATTGCTTATGTATTGAAAATTCATTATCAAAAAACAGATTTCTTTGAACCGCTGTGTTTCATCTGCATTGGAAGTATCAACAACACGTTGCGGATAGAAATATAACAGAAGTTCCCCCATACCATCCACACACAAACAATATGCATACATTATGTGCTGTCGGCTATCGGTGTAAACAGCTAAGCGCTCTTCATCCTGTAAACATTTCAAATTGCGATTTACTCTGAACTATCGAAACTTTCTCGCACTTTGAATTTAAAAGCTGGGTTGTCTTTTTCGATAAATTTATATAAAAATGGGCTGGAGTCTTCCGAGTTTCCGGCAAATCTTAGTTAAAAAAAAAAATCAGAAACCTCCTATTAAATCGATATACTAGATCAAAACAGAACCAATTCTGGGACTAACTATCAAATGCATGCACCCATTTCTCGCCTACATACACTTGGAAACAAATTCACCTCTGATATAGATATATTTAATATAATAAATTAATAAAAATAATTTTTAAAAAATTAGTTTGTATTCACCACTTTATTAATTTACAAATACAACCAGTTTACAATTAGAGATATTTGAAATTTTTTCTCCGTTTCTCCGCAGGGGTAGGCAGAGAGGATGGACCGCCAAACAACTCGATCTTGGCATACACCTCCTGCTTCATTCACATCCGTACGTTTCATACATTCTCTTCTGTTATTCATACTTCTGACATGGCCCGACTCAAGTATTTAATTCACTTGATCGTGCTATGTCTTCCTCAGACGTCCCCAGCCTCTTCTTCCATTCACATTCGCGTCATATATTCTCCTTACACTCCTTTCTTCGTTCATTCGCTCTACATGCCCGAACCATCTAGTCCCTTTCTTAATCTTACTCATTACGCTTACATCATCTATGCATTCTTCACGAACAATATTTATCTCAACATTTTTCACTGATCACACATGGTTTTTCACACACATTTGCCTCAGAGATCTCAGCATACTCTATGTCAATACTAGCTTTTTTCCCTTCTATTTTTATATAATGGCACTTAATATGAACTAAACTTGTCAATTTGACTGTCCTAAAACGGGATTTGTTCCTAGTTGGGCAGTCAAAGCCTTCTTACATTTTATTGTTTAATAATGTGTGTTTCAAATAAATAAAATAAAAATAATAAGTGAAAGGTTGATAAGAAAAGTACAAAAAGTCACGGGGATAGTTTTATAACTATTTTGTGACACGGATCAAAAGACAGTCGCAAAATTATCTCCAAGTGATATTCAAAATGTCAACGGTCGATGCAGCATCGTTCAGCAGTTGACTTTGCCTGCTGAATGGCGTGTTCTGGTAAACAGAAGTTCTCGCTTTATAAGCATAAAATAGTGCATGCGATCTCCCTCGAGTATACTTGTTAGGAACGTATGAGTTTACCTCTTTCAACATAGGCGGATTACATGGGCTTATCAATATGGATGATCGAGTTCAAACAACTCGACGAATAATAAATACAGTTCACTAGTTTAACGATGAGATTAACCCACAAACTGAAATAATATGGTCTGATTTCTGATTACGGAAAATGACACCACAAACCAAATTTTGTGCCGTTATATTCATTTCTGCTGACAACCACAAATTAAACACTTTTTTTTAGATAAACAAAAAAAATTATACAGGAAATTCTCATTAATGCGGCTGACATAGAAGAGAAGGGACCTAAGTTACTTTTATTCAAAATGTTGAGAAAATGAACAAAACATATTTCAAATTATTATAA